>CAMXCT020002657.1:0-92500 GCA_947184155.2 Cladocopium goreaui
TTTGGCTTGGAAGAAATTTCAGAAGGACAGAATCAAGTATCACATTGGTTGTTTCAACCTTGACATGACAAACTACTGTCGTTGTGATCCTTCAATCAAGAACTTGCGTGTGTATTACAATCATGATGAGGACTTTGACATGTTGGAACCACAGCATGCCTTCAATAGAGAAGGGAAGCTTTGGAATGATCCACAATGGAAGGTCTTACCATCTTACTTGTGTTCATTCATTGCGCAGTTCACACAACTTGTACCTTTGCAGAACATGAGACAATGTTTCTTGTTTGAAGATCTGTTGGAACATTTTGGTGATGGAGCATTGTGTGGCACTTCAATGTTTTTGGACCGTGAACCTGAGTGCTCGTGTTTGTTGCAAGATTTGCATCATGTTGAGACCTCGATTCCAGTGCCGTTGAAGCACATTCTTCCACAGAGGTTTACCACTCAGTTACTTGTTCAAACATTGAGGAAGATTGATCAGTTGCCAAGGAGTACAGAGGCTAGTGTCAGAGAATCAACTGACCCCAGAATCATTGAACTGATTCCTGGACTTCAAGATGTCAGAAAGAAGACATTGCCTCAAATGTACTTTGAAGATTGCAGTGTGTTCAGAGGAACTTATGGAAGAGTGAATCCTTTGTTTCAACATCCTGAAGATGCTGTCTTACTTATTTGGAAACCTGGTGACTATGATCATGTTTACTTCATGTTTGTGTCACAGTTGTATCCACATCATGAACAGTTCAAAATCCATGAATGGAGTATGATCGTCTTTTCACGAGAAACGACTGGTGCTATCAAAAGGAGAGTTGAAGATCCTCCTAGTTCAAGTAGCACACCACCAAATGGTGACGATCCCATTCATCCAGATCAGCATGGTGATGTTCCACCAAATGATGATGAGATGTTGAGTGGTGATGAACCAGAAGATCCTCTGGATGATGATAATCAACCTGATTACAATACTGGACCTGATCCAGATGATGATGATGATCAAGAGTACATCATTCCAGATGATTATGGACCACCACCTGATGATGATTTGGATATGCCAGGAATACAGGACTCGGGGGAAACACATCAACCAAGTTCCCCATCAACTCCGTTTTCCAATCCTGACATTCCAATCGAAGAGATTGCTGATCCTGGACAAGATGACGATTCACCACCAGGACCTGATCCGACGTCAGAGCCTATCAGAGTTCAAAGGAAACAGAGACAGATCTCAACTGATTCTACTGATGCTTTACCAAAGGCAAAGGCAAAGGTGATTATCAAGAGGCCAAAGGTTCAATTACCAGGTCATGTACAGCCAATTTCAGTTCCGACTCAGAAACCTCATGATGAAGAAGATGAAGGACCTTCACATGATCCTACTGCCTCAAGTTCACATGATAATACAATTCCATTGCCTACTACTACACCAACATCGTTTACGCCAGGTGACTTTGCGCAGCCAGCACAACAGCAGTCTTCACAAGGAACACCAGAATTGGTATCATCACAACATGATGATGATGAAACAGAACCATATGAAACAGACGACACTCCTGTTTTGACTGAGGATGACATTGCCCGGCTTCAGGAAGAAGATGTGGACACTGAACCTTACACATCAGACCACTCTCATTTTGTCGATGTTGATGGTACTGTTTTCGTTCCTTTAGGACCAAAGGTCCAAGCTGCCCCTGAGTTTGGTTCATACGATGTTACTGGATTCAAACAGTTTGAACAGTATCTTGCCAAGAATGGAAAGAAGCAGCCAAAGGCAGAATCAGTTATCACTCAAGAAGTCTTGGGAAAGTATGCTAAGGAGATCAAACAAGCCAAGCTTGAAGAATTCAGAAGTTTTCTGGACTTCACTGCCATGACTTTCAGAGACAAGAGACGTCATAAGATTGATAACTATGTCACTGGCAGATGGGTGCTTACCATCAAGGTTGATAAGGATGGACAGTTCAAGAAGTTCAAGGCTAGATGGGTATGTAGAGGCTTTCAAGATGCTCAAAAGTATGACTTACAGACTGACAGTCCTACTGCTACCAGGTATGGTTTTCGTGTGGCATCTCAACATGCAGCCTCGATGTACTGGGATTTACTCCATTTAGACTTGAAAACTGCCTTCCTTCAGGGGGAAACATACGACTTAGACCGCCGCGTTATCCATGTTCAGTTGCCTACTGACATTGGTTTGCCTCCTTACTTGGTTGGTTTGTGCACTCGTTCCGTCTATGGACTTGCGGACGCACCACGTAGATGGGGGAACCGCCTTGACAAATTTCTGATTTCGCTTGGTATTCAACCAACAAGAGCTGACAGGTGTACATATGTATGCTATGATGGTGCTTTTAAGGAGCCAAAACAGGTTAGCTTTGCTGACTCTGAGGCAACAGAACCAGCACCTGTGACATACTACGTAAGCTCACAAGACAATGAGGAAATGCGTGATGAATCCTCCGACATTGCTGAGGAAGTTCATAAGTCTCTTTTGGTTGAAGAAAGATTGTTTTCAGCTTGCTATCAACAAACCCAAACATGGAAACAGAGGAAAGAGTTCAAGGAGAAGAAGGTTGAAGATTGTGCTTGGACTCCTGTTGTTGATGAAACCCTGTTGAAGTTTTTGGAATCTGTTGAACACAAGTCTGGTTGGTATCCTTTTGAAAATGGTCATGCTCAAGTTGCTTATCGTGCAAAAGCTTTGAGAACTCCTGATTCACATTATGATCGAAAGAAGTTTCACTTGAGAACTTCTATTGTGAAGAGGAAAGGAGTCTGGTGGTTGCTTGAGATGAATTATGACATGAACAAGGACAATGTTTCCATAAGTTTGGAAGAAGAAGCTGAAGTACTTGTTTCAGTCTTCTTACCTTCAGAGCGTACTTATCTTGCCACGACACCACAGTTGACACCTGAGATTGTTGAACAACTCTTGGAACACTTCATGGACCCTGTGAATGGCAGTAATGCCAAGGGAAGAAAACCTATTGGCATGTGTTGTCTGCATGTTGACGACTTGTTCATTACAGGAAATCCAGAGTTTCTGGAGAAGTTCAAGAAAGTTGTCAAGTCACAATTCAAGATTGGTCATGAAGATGTGAATGACTTGATGTTCACTGGTCAACGTGTGAAATGGATCATTGATGAGAAAACCAAGAAGAAATCACACATCACTGTTGAACAATCACTTTGCGTCAGTGAACTTACTGAGGTTGTCATACCAAAAGGTTTGAAGGATGAAGACAAATGTGACAAGGATCTCCACACTGCCTATAGATCACTCTTAGGTAGTATCAACTGGTTACAATCAAGAACTCAATTTCAGTCATGTTATCAGTTTTCACGTTGTGCCTCTGCTGCTGCTTCCCCCACCATAGGTGATTGCAAAACGCTGAACAAACTTTGCAGGCAAATTGTAGGTGACCCGATGGAACTTATGTTCTGGCCACTGCAAGGTGATCCTAGATTAGTTGCAATGCCAGATGCAGCGTTTAGGAACAACAGCGACAAATCCTCACAGCGCGCAATGGTTATTTTCATGGCTGAACCGAGAAAGGAAAAGAGCAAAAACACCAGAGGTTCTCTTATTTTCTTTGAATCAACCAAAATCAAACGTACCACGTTGAGCACAACTGTTGCAGAGTTGTATGCACTCATAAGTGTTATGGTACATGTCAAATGTTGAGAGGACTGATCAAGGACATCACTGGACTTTCAAGTGAGATTCATATGAGGACTGATGCAAACAATCTTGTGACTACTGCCAGCACTACTCATGTTCCTGAACAACAAGAGACCATTCATATGATTCAGATGCTTAGGAAGGAAGCATGTTCAGGTTCTATTGCTGACTTGTCACATATCAGAACTCAATGGTGTTTAGCCGATTGTTTGACCAAGAAGTCTGCCAATCCTCAGAATCTTATTGATGCTGTACGACAAGGTGTTCTTAAGGAAGTTGATGCTCATCCACCATTCAGATCATTACTGGAACACAAGGCTTACCTCAGGTCATGGTTGCCAACAGTTTGCAGTCATGTTGATTTCAGACATGATGTATTTCTGTTAGGTGACACCTTGAGGGATTCTTGACTATTTTTTGAATTTGTGCCTGCGGCTCAAAAGGCAGAGTCTCGAGGATCGCACTGTTTCTTCAACATGTCGAGCTCCAGCCGGTGGAACAGGGCCTCAGCCGCAGCATCTAGTGATCAGGCACAATCGAACACTCGAGGTCAAGAACATCAAGGCTATGATTTTAGTCGAAGACATTCAGCTGATGGATATGCTCTGAGAAGATCAGAGGAAATCCCAGCTGACCAATTTCGAACACCATCGACATTGCCCGATGAGGATCATTTATCATTTTGCTATGATTACAGGCGCCAAACAGATTGGTTTCAGGCTCACGAGCAAGTGAGGAAGAAGAGAGAGCGCAATTTACATACATTGATGGGTCCACACAACATGAGACCAACTGACAGACATGAAATGTTCATGGACGCAATAGCTTGGATTTTGCACTGGGGAACTAGTCATGGAGAATTTGATGAATCTTTGAAATGGACTTCAAGTTTTCTGAAGTATCTCTGTGGCTTTACAACTCAGGCAGAAGAAAACTGGTTTGATGAACGATGCAATGATTTCCACGTGGACATGACTAGCTCATCAAGGAGAAGTTATTATATGTCATGTAGCAAGAGGCTATCCAATGTGTTGAGACATTGCAGAGACAAAACGTTATTCACTGCCAGTGGAGCTATGAACATTTCCTTACTGTTTGATCAGATGCAAGGAGACAATCCAAAGGAATATCACATGTCTGGAGCAGATTTTGCTGCTATGTTACTGTGTAATCCAAAACAACGTTTCTTTGTTGAGATCTCCATGAGATGGCAGTGGTACCCATATAGCTCAATGGCAGAGTATCCATTCGACGTTCGTCTTGGTGCTTTTCAAGGACATAGCAACCAAGTTGTCGATCCCACTGTGGCACACCACCAACTGACATATGATGAGGCTATGAGTTTGGGCTGGATTTTTCATGTCACTGACTACATGAATTTAGATTCCATTCAACAATCAGGCCTGAAGACCTTTGTGAAAGGAAGTGGAAAAGGCAGAAGGGATGCAGTTCACTTCATGTACCACAATGACAATGGTCAGGGCTACATAAGGATGGCAGAGGGCACGAAGCCTCCAAGAAACTATAGGCGACCAGTGTACCTCGTGTTGGATCCAAGTTTTATTGTGGACAACCAACTCTATCTGACAAAGAATGGTGTCATTTTATTTCATGGTGACATTCCTTTCCAGTACCTCCATGTCAAGGAACAACTCCCTACCATTGCATGTAACGTTGTTCATCAAGGACGTGGTCATTCTCTACCTCCATCAGTTACAGGTGGTTCATGGCACATCAACACAACATGGAACCATGTCATGAAGGAGAAAGGTCCAACATTTATTCCTGGACAAGACATTCCTGAGGAAGTCAGAATCACAGCATGGGAGTTCATGGGTCAGCAAGTTCCACAAAACTATGGAAGATTAGTTTTTGGTACACCACTATGCAACGAGAATGACTTTGACCCGATTGTGGAATCAATCTATGGTGCCGCAGCAGAAGGCTCTCGAGAAAGAGAGGTATCTGCAGCAGAAGGCTCTCAAGAAAGAGAGGTATCTGCGCAGGCTGATGAACCCATGGAAAATCCATATGAACAGCCATCAAGAAGAGGACGCTCTCAAGAAAGAGAGGAACCTCAAGATGCATGGGAGCAACAACGCTCCTCATCAGGAAGTCCAGAATCACCACAACATGATGATCCTCAACAAGATGCTCAAGACAATCAACAAGAGGAGCCATCAGTGGACGTCCATGACGACCCAATGGGTGAAGAGGCTGTCAATCTCTGGGAAGCAGAAGATCCACCAGATGATATCGAAGACCCTGTTGTAGAACAGGCTACCAAAAGTTCAATTTCTGCATCGAATCCCTGGGTCCTGTATGAGGCAGGTATTGTCTGTGCAAGAGAAGAGAGCGGTGAACTCATCAAGAACTCCTCAGGAGAAAAAGTGATAGTTCTGCGTGAATGGAACTTACTACTCTCTTCACAAAAGATAGCACTTCGTAGACAATCGATCACTCGCTCAGATTGGGAGAAGTTACCATGGACAGGACATCTATGCTTACTCTTCACAAGAGCTTGGGAGATTGGACGCATGTTGGCACACTTCCATCGAGAAAGAGACATTGACGCCATGGAAGGTTACATGAACTCTTGTCGACAATATTGGACAGACTGGATGCGAGGTCAAGTTGCCCCAACAGGTTGGGAAGACAGACACAGTATCAACAGAGACGAATGGAGAGAGAAGTTCTTGCTATACGAAAGAGACTTAGCAATACAGAAGGACATGGAGTATCTCTCAGAAGCAGTCTTTGTCTTTTACACCAAGCATCTTGATCAGTTCATTAGAGAGAACAACAAACTCTGGGGAGATTTCTGCAAGAGAAAGAAGGACCGTGATGGTAACATTTTGGATGCACTGGAGTTGAACACACATGGGTATGACATGACTATCCAAGGAATTACAGTTCCCATGAACAAGAAAACAGTCATCCCTGAACCTGAACGGCATTTCTCGTTTTCCACAAAGATGATGATCATGGCAATCGATCTGTATGAAGATGAAGCACCTGCTAGCTTCAGCCATTTCACAGTTTTTGCTTTGAACAAGCTTCGACAATTTGTGGATAGCAGAAAGGAATTGACAGCTCAATCCTACAGATTCTTTGTTGAACATGCCTACAATCAATTCTTTCAGCATGAAGCATTCCATCAATCTGCAAGAGCAAGGACAAAGGTCAGGGAATGCGGTTCAGGTGACTTCCACACATCTACAAAGCTCGATGGCTACATCTGGGTAGCTGGAAAGGACAAGATCGCTCACATCCCAGGATCAGAGCAACAGAATGTGGACATGGAAGGTCACGATGATGATGATGCTGAAGATGATTTGGAGTTTTTGCCAAGACTACAAGTTTTTGTCAGGAAAGAGGAGGAAAAGGCATCAGGCTCTCAGGAAAGAGAGGAAGAAGGTGTATGCTCTCAAGAAAGAGAGGAAACACAACCACAACAAGAAAGTGAGGTATTACCTGATGCAAATCCTCGAAGAAATATGGAAGATCGACAGGGACTGTTCTTAGTCAGGCAACTCAAACCAGAGCACAGACAGATCCTCCATGATATTACACTCGCAGGCCAATCAGTCCTCACAGGAGATGATCTTGAAGGAGGTCAACCCCTTGAACGTGGTGACATAAGCTTCTTCTCATTATGGTTGATGATGTCAGCATTATCAGATGCTTCCTTTTCAACATTTATGGAGCAGTATGCACCTATGATGGGTTATGAGATCTCTTACGACAAGTACTATGAGTTCAAACTGGATATTGACCAAGTTCTCAAGGACAATGAACACCTTGGCGCAGAAAATTTCTTTGGAGCAGAGGATCCTCATATGGTGGACGATGATCCAGACACTCCACTTCCAGATCTTCAAAGACCAGGCGCAGGTGATCCTGAGTACAAGCATACCATTGAAAGTTTGAACATTGAGGACAAACATATCATTTTGGAAACTGATGATGACAAATTGGTTGAGTGTACATTGAAATGGATCAGTATGTGCAATCAGAATGTTCAACGAAAGATCAAGGAAAGTTTTGTCAAACCAGAAGAAGGACAAGAGAAAGAAAAGGATGAAGAAGAGAAGATTGCTGACGAAGAAAAAGAAGAAGAAAAAGACACACAGGAGCCACATGTCCCAGCTGAAGGCTCTTCAGAGAAAGAGGAATCAGCTCCACCTGAACGCTCCTCAGAAAAGGAGGAATCAGGGGAGAAGAAGACAGACATTCAAGATGATGAGACAGCTCCTGAAGTGAAACCTGCAGTTCGACTTTACTATGGTCAAGATATCACTGGAAACGAAGATGATTCAGTTTTTCGAAAATTGAAGGATTGTTTTTCAGATGGTTACCATGGTGAATGGGCAGGATTTTACAATAAAGGTTATCCAGCGTCTTCGAAGCATCGACACATGTTTTGGCATGTCAAGTACAGGAAGACCATGTCTCCACATCAAGATTATTGGTACCATCTTACAGATGACCAGTTGATGGTTGAGTACATTGCCAGACACAAGGATCAGGATCCACAACTAGAATTACAAGAACTCAATCAGCGCATTGAATATGGTTGTAGTGATCCAAGGATGCATCCTCTTCATCAAGACAAGGCAGAAAGATCCTCAAAAGAAGCAGAAAAGAGGATTGATGACGATTTTGGAAATCTCACAAGGGTACTCCAAGATTACGTTGAGGACCACAAGGTCTTGCCTTACTGTATGATCTTGCATAGCTTGGCTTACAGATATTTAGGTGGAGGCCTATCAGACCCAACATACAAGGATGCCGAATTTCCATACAGATCCTCTCCACAGATAACAGCAATGTTTTGGAATTTGGGAAACTGGTGCAGAAACAGATTTGAAAAATGCCCGGTTCCAGAAAGATTTCAACAATTCATTCCACACATTGACTACACCATCGATGAGGATCATGAAAAATTTGATGAAAACAAATCACAGTTCAACAATTACTTCATCAATGTCATCAAGAACTTTGGAGGACATCTTTTCATGAATTGCGAGGCTGGTTCATTGTATCCTCACAGAGAAAGACTCAACGAGGTTGACTTTAAAACTTGCTTCAATGACTATCATGACTTGATGGTGGCAGCTCGCCTTGGAAAGGATGGCTATATCAAGCAAATTGCTGGATATCACACAGATGACAACGACACACGAGTTCGACAAGTCTCATGGGCAATCTTTGAAGTATCTTGGGGAAAGACAAAGGATCGAGATACAGACGAGATTGTTGACTTGACAAGAGCTAGGATGAGAATGACACGTGTGTGCGTTTATCACGTCGGACAGAAGTATGCATCAGACTCTGCTGGGATTGTTGGTGAGTGCTTAGCTGTTATGGCTTTTGAGTGTGCCAGATACCAAGTTGACTTCATCGCAGGTGATGGAAACAAGGCATGCTATTACAGCACACCAAAATCTCCAGGTGTCCCTACATACCAACACAGCCTTATCCAATTCTGGATCAACAGAATGGTAGGTGTTGCAACACAAGCCATGCGCAAGTATTTTGATTCATCTTGCCCTCCAATCAGGGTCAAGCATTTCATTTCTTGCAGTTATCGTGACTTGGATTTTCTTGCAACGCACTTGGATGGCATTACAACAGCAACATACACCGACGAGCTCATGAACAAGACAAATGGTAAAGGTGATTGTTGTATGTTAACAGTTGTTGAGTGGGGTCATTCACGTCTGAAGTGTGAGGAACACCCAGAAGACTTTGATGATGAAGATCACATGAACTATGTGGGTGAATTTTACTTCAAGGTAAATGAAACTTGCTTACATGGTGATCACAACATCTTCATGGTTGCCCCAAATGATCGTGATGCTCACAATCCAATTCTTGTTCATCTTGATCCTTCTGATATGTCATGGAATGAACGACATCATTACAAACAGGCTTTCAAGAAGAAGCAGTATGCAGATACAAGAAAGGAAAGACAGAAGGAGAAAAAAGAGAAAGGCATATGAAGATCAAGCATCAACGTATCAGGGCAACGCAAGTTGGGGTGGATCCTCATCTTCTTCGTCCAGACCATGGAGAACAAGCTTTTGGCTATGAGTGAGTGTACACTTCTTTAAATGAAGATAACACAGCATGAGAGGCCGTGTACAGTTTTTCTGTGCATCAACGTATTTCACACAGATGGTATATACTCTTTTAGATAGAGATAATGCCACAAGTGTCTGAACTTCAATTTAATGTAAAATAGATACTCTTGTAAATAGAGATACTGTACACATTTATCTCCATGAACCATCCTGCGAGCAGACCATTCCGAATGGAGCGAACTCCAAAAATTACCAACTTCGATTTCAGTCCATTGTTTGCTTGAATGAGCAACTTTGGAGATCCGCTATCTCCGTTTATTTCGTGATTTGGTCAATTGTTTTTCGTATGACCTGAATTTCTGAATCTTGCGAACCCGAACTTTTCAATTCGAACTTTCACCGGTAGAGCGAGGCATTTTGCCTGTGGAAAGACCGTGCGCGAAGCACCATTGGTCGCTACTGGAAAAATTAGCGAATCCGCTGTTCTTTTTCGACATGTCCTTAGGACATTCGCTGCTTTCACGTGTTTTTCAATTCGAAGCCACTGCGTAACTCCGGTTTCTTTTGCTATTTGCCATTGTGTAGAGAAGTCAGGAAGATACTCTTAATACCAATTGGGTACGGCAAGGCGTAGTGCTCTACTCATTGCTTTTGAATTTGTGCCTGTGTTTTTGTTTCGACCTAATACCTACATGGGTACATGCATGAGTATTGAGCACATTTATATGCGCCCTTCAAGGCTCAAGAGGTATATAGAGTAACCCTGTAGACAAGCACGGACCGGCAACAGGCTGAGTAAAACAAGTGCTGTCATTGGGGAAGACGCCTTAGCTGATCTTGAAGTAGACGCTAGGGCCCCTCTTCAGCCCTCCCCCCCAATCCCCCCCTCCCGCTTTTTTTAATTTAAATTCAAACTTGCACACATTTCAATACACTAGTTTGGTTAGACTATATATATATATTATATATATATATTGTATATATATATATATATACATATGGTTGTTTATATACACAGCTTTCATCCCAATAAATTGTAAATAATCATGTGCATGCATATGCGTCCACAAAAAATAGTTATTTGTATGTGCATGTTGTATCCCAAAATAAACTGTAAATAATCATGTGCATGCATATGCGTCCACATAAGTATAGTTATTTGTATGTATATATTGTATCCCTAAATAACCCCTAATCCAACCCTAAACAAACCCTAAACAGACTCTAAACCAGCCCTAAAGAAACCTTAAAACCAACCCTAAAACCAAACCCGGCAGATATATTGATCACACTTGTAAATACATTGATCTACATATGCATATAGTCATGATTAGTCATGCATGTATACCTACATCTATCTATATCTATCTATATCTATCTATATCTATCTATATCTATTTATACCTATCTATATCCGTATCTATATCTACATCTATGGCTGTATCTATATATCTATATCCTTATATATATATATATCTATATATCTATATATTTCTAGATATTTCTAGATATTTCTTTATATTTCTATATATCTCTATATATCTATATCTATATATATATATACATATATCTATATATCTATATCTATATACAGTATATATATCTATATATCTATATATCCATATATCTATATACTATATATCTATATATCTATATATCTATATATCTATATATCTATATATCTATATATCTATACCTATATATATATATATCTCTATATATCTCTATATATATATTTATATCTATATATCTATATACCACTATATACCTATATATCTGTATATAAGGTTGCCTGGGAAGACGCTTTAGCTGATTCTGAGTGGACGCTACTGCTCCTCCTCAGCCCTCTCCCCCATACCCCCTTCCTGTTTTCTTATTGAGGAAGGAAAGAAAATGTTAGGAAAATTATGAAAAACCAAAGAAAAAGTAATGGAAAACGAGGAAAAGTGAGGGGAGTGAAGGAAAACCAATGAACAACTAAGAAAAAATAATGGAAAACGAGGAAAAAGTGAGGAAAATGATGAAAAACCAAGGAGAAGTAATGGAAAGCGATGAAAAAGTGAGGAAAATTATGAAAAACTAAGGAAAAGTAATGGAAAACGATGAAAAAGTGAGGAAAAATGAAGGAAAACCAATGAAAAACGAAGGAAAAGTCATGGAAAACAAGGAAAAAGTAATGGAAAAGGATGAAAAAGTGAGGAAAATGATGAAAAACAAAGGAAAAAGTAATGGAAAACGATGACAAAGTGAGGAAAATTATGAAAAACCAAAGAAAAATACTGGAAAACGAGGAAAACGTGAGGAAACATGAAGGAAAACCAATGAAAAACCAAGGAAAAGTCATGGAAAACAAGGAAAAAGTGAGGAAACCGTGCCCACGACCAAAAAAAAATAAAATTCCCAAAACAAGAAAAAAAAATCCCCAACAAATTCCGCACCCTTTCTTTTTGGTATGCCCAAGGCCTTGCAGATGATACCAACGGGTGACTCTGATATCATATTCAGACTATCTTCCAAGCTTTCAATCCTTTTAATTTCTTTAACGTAATTTTCTGGTTGGTCGGAAACCTAGATCGCAAGCGAGCACTTTTGTGAGATTTCTCTTCTCCGGTTGTGCTGCCGCCCTCCCATGGCCCTTTGGGTTGCTGATGGTTGTGTTGCCCATAGCATGTCGTATCGTGTTGTCAGTTGTGCCCTTTCACTGTGCCCACTTCTCTCGGTCTCCGTTCCTCCATCAAACACTAATGCTAATGCTATTTCTGGAAAGTGGACGCTATTTGTTGCCTGCAGGTTCCGCGCTGTCTATGAATGTTGAAGGTACCGTATCCCAAATCCATGTTCCTTGAACGTCACCGTCCGTCACGGTGCTTGAGCAATGGGAAACCAAATCCTGCAGGAGCTTTCGCAGTCGAAGAATGTCTCTGCTGCGCTGGGAGGTGTTTGGGGTTCATCCACAGAGGCGACAGATCTTTCCATTCTGCGTGTGTTTTTCGGGGCACGCCAAAGATGCCAAGGACATTGAAGAACTACATGCAATGACCTGCTTTCAACAGATTTTCCTGGGCCTCCAGCTTGTGCAGTGAGAGGTTTTTGTTTTGGCGCAGAAAGTCCAGGTCTACTTCCAGCTTTGACCATCCAAGACCCATTGCAGGCTGAATCCTCCAAAAGTTCGGCTCGAATCTGGCGAGACGAGGCTCTCTACTTCACACAATGGATGCGACAATGTGACCTTGCATCGTTTATGTCTCGAGTGCATTTGTGATGCTAGATACGCGATCGGATGATACCCCCTTGCAGTATGGTATCCCAGTGATGTTTGTATGACAGTATTCAGCTGATTTGCAGGCAATCCTCACATTTTCGCACCACTCCATTGCACAACGCAGATTCGGAGCACCGCGTCAGGTGATTTCGCACCTCTCGGCGCCTCGTACTGTGCGCATGGCAGGCCATTCCCGCCACAGTGATGGTAGCGCTTTAGCCAGCCATATCGACATATCGATGTGAATTTCGCTGATACACTTCCCGGGGCAAAATGACAAGAGCCATCTTCAGCGGACAGGGGTTTTCCAAGTCGTGGATGCCAGAGACTTTGCCAAGGAGGTGGCCGACTTGGTGCCCGGCGGGTTAGGGGTTTGGATGGGTTTGGCAGCTGTGGGGTTGCCCAAACATTGGTTACTTTATGATACTTTATGTTACTTCAATAGGGAAATCCCAAGAATATGATTACTTTAATGGGGACATCATTCGACTCTCATGGCTAAAGTCTGTTTGCTGGATACCGAACTTGCCATTTGTAAAAAAGTTTCAGAAGAGCCTGGATGATATTAGTATGGCCTAGCAAGCCCCAAAACGATAGGAAAGTAACATCCCACCAAAAAGTGATAAATCTGATAGCTCATGTTTTTCTATATTTTTTAGTGGTCATGCACTACAATATTCTATAATAATATACTATAATAATGATTTCCTATTAGGGCCTATTTGGTCATTCAACTGCCCATTCTTTGTTCGAGCTGAGACCAGGTACCAGCTGATTTGCGACCTGGCGACGAGGTCTTCATTCACCAAAGGTGCCGACGTCGCTGTTCCCCGTGGACACCGGACAGCTTTGTTTGAAAATGGGGCACCCAATGATCTGAAAGTGTATGATCAATATACCCTCTGGTTATGACTAACATAGCCATGGTTACGTATGGCCCATTTATAGATGGTTTACCTATTGATAGCATGGTGATTTTCCATGGCTATGTTAAATAACCAGATGGTATATATATATAATATAATATATATAATATATATATATACGTATAGATCAATTCATAAACTGATTATTTTTCTGTAAATTTCCTATAATCTGATAATTTATCATCATCTTCCATAGTTGAATGGCGATACTTTGGGGGGTATACCGGTACTGGTACCACCAGCAAATACAACGTGGGATGCGAACAGCCAGGAAGCGATGGACAGTCCGTTGTACAGCACATGTCATGCCTTAGTGGTTTTAGGGATGTGCACCTGGGTGGTTAGAGGTGATACCCCTTGTCCAGGGCTTGGTAGACCCAGCCAGGCTGACGAATTTTGTAGCCAGTGTGGGCACTTGGCTGGCTCCAGATGCGCTGCATGGCATGGATTAAGTTCAAACAACTGCTGTGTCTGACCAGGTACGGCATGGCTATACGTAAGAATATGATCCGTTCAGCCAGGATGCCCTTGTCCAAGAGGAGATCTTTCGCGCCAACCCGACCCACTACGTGGTGCCCTCAGAGGAGTTTTTGATGGGGCCCATTCATGGGCCAGAAACCATCAAGATCCACTCAGGGCAGAGTCAGCAATCTGAATCGTACCCTCTGGTAAACATACAAAAAACAATGGAAAATCACCATTTTTGATGGGAAAATCCACTATTTCTACTGGGCCATTTTCAATAGCTATGTTAAACGGTGACCATGGGGATGCCCAAGCATTCACCCAACGAAGCAGAGACCACCTGGCATGCGAGGTGAACGTCCAAAACTTCTATCCCACCTGGGATGAAATGATGAGAATTGGCTCAGATTATATACAAAACAAAAGAAACAGTACTAACCACAGTTGAAACTCTTGATACGCATTTCATGTACGCATACTCTGCCACTTGCCATAGCTCCCAAGGAGCTTCAGTTGATAAATCCATTGCAATTTTTGAATGGGACAAAACAAAGCTGATTACTCATGAGTGGTTTTACACCGCGATTACAAGGGCAACAGACATTAACAAAGTCAGATTTTACAGGTCTCTCGGTGGAGTTGACGTACTGAATGAAGAAGTGATAAGAAGATACCTACAGAGAAAAGTCAACCAATACAAACTGCAAGACTTGAAAGCCGGAAGAACCAGTGATGAAGCAAAATATATTACTGCCGAGTGGCTGATGGATAGAGTTAATTCAAGATGCAATAGCTGCGGTTGTAATTTTGAGTTCAATGTTTACAATGGAGTAATCCACAGTAATTTTGACGCAAATAGGCTAAACATTGATATATCCCATTACATAGAAAGCTGTCATAGGTCTGCAATATGATATTAATATGATTTTCCCAAGAATATATATATATATATATTGTACTTATCCTACTTATTATAATGAGTGAAAAGCAAACAAAAAAGATGATATATCATTTGACAGGGCAGGGTTTCAAAGCAAAGCCATCACCCTTAAAGATGCAAGACAAAAAACAAAAGTATTACCATGAAAGATGTCGAACAAGTCTTAAGTAAGAATGTAGAAGTCAAAGAAAACCCAGAGGAGTAAATAGTTTTGTAGCACCGCAAAACAGTCATACTTATCAGATTGATTTGTTCTTTATGGGGTATCATGATCCTTATGCTGACCAAAAAATCAGAGCAGGTTTGGTATGCATTGATGTTTTGAGTAAATTTGCTGTGGTAATTCCTATCAAGAGTAAGGACGGACCAGATGTTCTTGAGGGAACAAAAAAAGCATTGGAGAAAATGGGTAAGAAAGTTTGCAGAATATCTGGGATCTTTCATTACCCCCAGTTCTTCCTCTAACTCTGATGTCTCCTTCCGTTGCCCTCAGGCTTCGCATGCTTTCAAATGTCTTGATCCTTTCTTCCGTCACACTCTTATCTTTCCTCGTCGAAAACTTCAAGTCTACTCCCAAATTGTCCAGTCTATTCTCCTCCATGGCTCAGGGTCCCAATCACCAGCTCTAATCACTCGTTTTGATTCCCTCCATTGTAAGCCCCTTCGACAAATCTTCCAGATTAAAAGCCCCTACTATCACAGCAATCCCTCTGATGCTCCTTTCCTCAAATCAATTTCTTCTATCACTTGCCTACCCTGTCCTTCCCACCCTTTATCCTCCTTCCATTAAAATTTCTGACCGTAGAATTCAGTATCTTGGTCACATACTTAGACATCCCGATAGTCCCGAGTCATTTATTTGCTTTCACCCCACTAGGACCCCACGCACCATTAGTTCCCCTTTTAGGAGAGGCGCCCCCAGGGCTCATTGGCCTGAACTCTCCTTGGCTGAAGCCCACAATAAGCTCCGACTATACGAAACTTCACCTCCTAACCCTGGTGCATTTCTCCACCCAATCTATAGCCACTTTACCATAGTGGAATTAAAATCCTTTTCTTCTACTAATATGATCAACTGGTACAACACTACTCAACAATTGCATGCTCTTCTTCCTGTGGCTGAAGATAGAGAACAGTGGAAACACCTTACCCCCAAAGTGAAATAAGAGCCAGCTCAACAGCGGGCCGCATATCGCTCGGGAAAAAATAATCATATAATGAAAACATGAGCCAATAACAATTTTAAAAAAAAACATAATGTAATATAAACAATACATAGATATATTTCCCCACGGCGTGAAAACACGTACCTATAGAACCAACAACAGTAACAACAACAACCAGAACCACAACCAAAACCACAACAACAACGACAACGATAGCAACAACAAGAGCAATGCCACTGCACAACCACAAACATTTAACATTCAAACCGCTCACATTCATCCAAAAATTCACCGCGACAACAACTACCAATGGAAAGAACAACAACAACAGCGGCAGCAGCAGCAGCAACAACATCAACATCATCATCATCATCAACAACACCAACACCAACACCAACACCAACACCAACACAAAGAAAACAACAGCGACAACAACACCAACACCAACACCAACACCAACACCAACAACAACACCAACAACAACACCAACAACAACACCAACAACAACACCAACAACAACTTAACAACAACACCAACACCACCACCACCACCACCACAACAACAACAACAACAACAACCACAACCACAACCACAACCACAACCACAACCACAACCACAACGACAACGACAACGACAACGGCAACGACAACGACAACGACAACGACAACGACAACGACAACGGCAACGACAAGGACAACGACAGCGACAGCGACAGCGACAGCGACAGCGACAACGACAAGGACAAGGACAAGGACAAGGACAAGGACAACGACAGCAACAGCAACAGCAACAGCAACAACAACAACAACAACAAGACCAACAACCAACACCAACAACCAACAACCAACAACCAACACCAACACAACCGCACCAACAACCAACAACCGACAACGAACAACCAACGACCAAGAACCAACAACGAACAACCAACAACCACCAACTAACAACCACAACAAAAACGAGAACACGAACACGAACAAACACAACCACAAACATTTAGATCTATTTTATAGGATTCAAAACCACACAAAAACGCATTCAACACACACAAATAACTACCATAAAATAATAAAATAAAAACCATAAAGTAACAAAAACATAACAATAAGATAACAAAAAATAACTCTTAAATAACAAAACATCTTTGTTAAATAAGAACACATAATTGTTAAATAACAAAACTAACTGTTGAATAACAAAAAACTATTAAATAACAAAAAAGTAACCGTTAAATAGCAACAAATTCACCATAAAACAACAACCAATTTTAACCTAAAGAAAACGTGTTACAGCAACATCTTAAATCATACATATCTGTTTTCGGCTGCTTAAATGTTGAGGCAGACCCGCCAGGAACCCCACGGAGGTAGTCAGAGTCATTGCTCTCAGGTGCTGGTGGTGGCCGATAGCTCTCAGTTGACTCTGACCACATCAGAGAGGCGGAGCTGGGAGTTAGAATGCCCATAGCAAGCCAGGTGAATGAAAATTGGAATATAATGCACGAATGGGGTTATAATTTATAATGATATATATATACATCCTTATGACTTCGGAATCTGGCTGATTGACAATATGTTATATCATTCAATATTGTTTGAATTGACTTGGATGACTTGATGTCAGGTTCCTCCACAAATTCTACGTTTCGCCCTTTGCAGCTGTCTCAGAACTCTGGGCCGGCAGTGTGCATCACTGTGTCATCCTTCGCAAGATGATCCGGGCATATCAAATCCTGCAGGTAATCTTCCATACAGTGAGGAAATCCTACAGACTCGGCGGGCATGTTGCCCCTGGCACTTAAAATGATTTTGGGTGATTTCCCGTTTTTTTCCCTTGTCATTTTTTCAAATTTCATCGAAACAAAAATAGGTTCCCCTGCAAAGCCCTGCACAAGCTGAGCCCCGAAACATGTGTGAAACCACCACGGCTTAGGTTGCGCAACAGCGAAGGAACTTCCTGAAAGAGAGCTGGCCTTAGTGACCAGGTGAAACTATCGATGTGCTTTATTAAATAACACAGCCCTACAGGATGGTGCCCCCCAGTTATAAGTTGGTTTATAAACCCCATTAACTATAGTTATATCTGCCATAAACCATAGTTATGGGAGTTATAAACCAACTTAGCTAACTATGGGGCACCACCTTGTACAGACCTACAGTGTAGATGTTTTCAACAGTTTGGGCGTATTTGGGCCAGCAAATGCAGGTGATACACAGATGGATACACAATAGCAACGCCGGTACTCATGCTAACACAAGCAGCTTCCATTCCCATGGATCCAGCAACATTGAAATCTTACACCTGAGAAGTGGTTTGGAGTGTGGAGAGCCAGTGGAGAGATAAACAATAAACCACCCTCAATCTTACCAGACATGGGTGGTATATATGCCCAAATGGTAGGTTCACTGCTGGGTTCACCACATTGCCCCAACTTGATCTCTCTTTTTCTTCAAAACACATACAGTAATTCTCCTGGAAGATCTTCAAAAACAAACCCTGGTGCTCAGGAAGCTACTCTACGATGTGGGAGACTCAGCGTGGCGGGATCTGGCTGGATCTCTCCATTTCACCTGGCGGCCCGGGCACAGGCAAGGATTGCTGCTGCAAAGACTGGCGGCTCTCCGAAGATCAGTGGCCGAGCCTAGAATTGGAAGCTGAACTGTTTCTGGTGAAGCTACTGTTGATGGAAGAAATCCTGCACCAGTTGATAGGTGGTTTATCCCATTATTTATAGGGTTTCAACCATCCAAGCTGGACATTTGAATGATAAATATGCTTCCTTCCCTTTCCCGTAGGTGTACTCATGGCGGACGCAGAACAATTCTACCACGACTGGGAATTTTGGAGGTCTTAGTCGGGGCAAACTTGCGTACTGTGGAAGACATTGGCAGGCAATCAGTTTAATTGATTCACGTCAATGTAGATCACTGAAACGTTCTGCAAACATGCGCATAAATATTCAACGTGTTCAAAACAATATGAAAGATTATGGAAGCAGGTGTGCATGCACTCCTCCTTCCTTTTTGCCCGTGGTGATTCGTTTTGTTATATTAGAATGGCATGACCCATATAACAACCCAGTTCTCAACCAACCAGTATAAAGTGACCACATTCTAGGTTTTGAACACTGCTCATGTGAATGCTCTTGAAACTCTTGGCAGGCATTTGTGGGAGTGCACTGTGCAAAAGGACCTCCAGCGTGCCTGAAAATATGTGCTGTGCTGGCTGCACCGAGCACCAAGGAGGTTATCTAATCTAATCTGCCGCAGATTCCCGCAGTTTATCATCATTTTCCATTATTCAAATGACCACAACTTGCGGGTAAGATCCCGCAGTTTGAGACACCCAACTTGCATCTATAAGAGAACGATTTGGCCAGTCAACAGGGTTGAGCTTGACAAGGCACTTCCCACGAATTCTTTATCGCATTACAACATTGCATCCGTCTTTTCTTGCATCGGATTTTTCAGCATCAGACGCACAACTCTGACGCCCTGCATTTCTTGTCCTCCAGCTGCAGCTCAAATGGTAGCTGGAAAGTGGCCAAACAGCAGGCGCCAACGATCTGGCTGCCAAGCCTGAAAGGAGCTCGAAGCTGACATTTCAACAGAAGATTTCGATATGGAAATGAACGGTGGAAAGGCCACGGGTCTCACTCCGATTTTAATGTTGTTCCATAGTTTTCCTTCAGACTCAATGTGGCGGCAATGTGGTTAAACTCACCAGATGTCTGTTTTCTAGCTGAACCCCCACAGATTTCAGCGCCTGCCGGTGCACAAAGGGGCACCATGCGATCAGGCGAGAGTGGGATGTGGGAATGGGTCACTCATCCATAACCACTTCCTATTTTGATATCAAAATCTGGGTATGCGGGTTGTGATCCATGGCCGTGTCGGAACAACATCTCTGGAGAAAAGTGAGTTGTCTCCCCAGCACGGCGAGAACTCGGCGCTTTTCGAATCTGCTCGGGAGTTCGACCAGGAATCTGCAGCCTTTGGAAAAACCAACTGCAGTTCAGACGATGCCTACTCTCTTTTTAAAGCAAGATATAGCAAGATGCAGGCACCCTATCTTCCCGATGGTCAAGCAAAGCTGTCTCCTCAGTGGAAGCGGTTGCTGCTGGGGTTGACCGTGCCAGAAATCACCAGACCACCGCGTTTCGTGCCAAGGAACGAACTTCAGTGATGAACTGAGCTTGCAAGTTTCTTGAAAGGCAACGGACCAACGGACGCAAGAATTTGCTGACTTGTTTGGTCAGGTCAAGGCTGTAGCTCCGACCTCGTCCAACTGGCTCCCCATGAAAAATGGGGAATTTGGATACACATGGCTCCAAATTGCTCCCTCCCAACATCCCGGATAGATTCGAGAAGACCGTAAACAGTCCATGCCTCTGAGGTGCCTGGGACTTGCTCAGGCGGGGAAGAACAGGACATTTTTGGAGATGGGGATCTATGCCCAGACTCAGACTATGGATGACAACAAGGTAATTCAAGGGGAAACAGTTGAAACATGATGATCAACCATGGGATTTTGGGATATTTTGGGTCTATTTTCAGATATCTTCGGATTGATCAAGACTTGTCCTGACGCAGAGTCACAGTTTTGCACGGTTTAGCTACATGTTCAAGTTGCCGCACCAAGAATCAGGCAATTCAGGAGCCCTCAGAATAACTTCAGACCAGGGTCCAAAAACAGGCTTCTCCCAGAATTCCATGGTTGATAATGTTCATCCAGAGATCCATGGTTGACATGGGATGACATGGGGCATCTTGTTGGTGATTTCCGCAACCAGATGATGTTTGGCCAGGTGCCATCTCTTCAACCTGTTCAAGCTGTGAGGCGCGATCAGTTTTTTTTCCGCTTTGGTAAATGTGCCATTTTGCAGATTTTGACCACCATTTTAACTGGCTTTAGAAAGTGATCCCATCGATGGTTGGGTCGTTTTTGAATCGAACAGCGTCAGCTTGACCTCCGCAGTTGAATCAGTTTTTGAAACCAGGGCATGAGGGAATGATCCATAATAACTAGTAATACTCATCCCAGCAACCCCCAGCAACCCCCAGCAACCCATCCATTCCCTGCGTTTAGCACCAGTAAGTTTGGTGGGCGAAATCTATGCGCCAGAACCGCCCTGGAGCATCCACGGGCGTGCGAGTGGCCGTGCGAATCCGACCCCTGGTGGCACGGGAGGCGGCGGTGTGTAACTACCAGTTACAAGCTGTGTTTAATGTATATTTCCAGTCGTATATAGTTTAAATAGATGAAATATGATGTCTGATCGCGGTATGTAATGGTATAATTATGCACACTTTCTGGTTGGTGGTTTGGAACATGAATAGATTATTTGGGGATGGGTCAAAACCCTGGTACCTAGTGAACCCCAAGTCATAGCTGGGATTTATGGATGTTCATCCCACTAAAAATGGTATCTATAGGTATTGACCCATACCCATTTTTGCAACTGTTTCCCCTTGAATTACCTTGTTGTCATCCATAGTCTGAGTCTGGCCATAGATCCCCATCTCCAAATCATCATCCCAGCTGAAAACGAAGCAGGCGGGCCAGCGGCAGGGCGTGCGCTCCAATGGCAATGGCGTGACTTTGTTGGGCCTCGACCGACAGGTGATGCCGCCGTCCAGGGCGCTTTTGGGGCGGCAAATTCGGAGATGGAGATATCCCAAGTCATATATGTATATATATATATTATATATATATATTATGTATATACCTTATATATGTATACAGTATATATTTATAATATATATATATATATATGTATATTTATAGCTGTATAGAAATCAATATAAAGCTGTATATAGAAAGATATACATATACACATATGTATATGTGTACGACTATACCTACAAATATACATATATAACCATATAAACATATAACCATAAAAATATAGAACCATATAGATATATAACCATATATATATAACCATATACATATATATCTATATATATACATATTATAACAATATATATAAAGATATATATATATATAGAACCATCCATATATATATATAGCCATATACATATATGTAAGTATATACGCGTGACATGTAAATAACTGTATTTATATGAATATAACTACGTATGAAACTTCACATATACACACATATACCTTCTATGAGAACAGGGAGTCTAATCAGGAGGGATCATAATCAAACTTGGAAAATAAACATAGTAAATAATGATAATAAATAATGAATTAAGATTAAAAAATAATAACAAATTGTAACTGTGATTCATGGAACACTCTAACCTCTAGGATGTACAGTTGCTGGTATGCCAAGGTCCAAGGTGTAGAAGGGTGAGCTTCGTTTTTACAAGCATGGCCCCTGCACTCAGGATGACATGTACATGGCTAAACGCTCCGCTACTTCTGATGGCTCAAGAAAAATCCGTGCTGCAGCCTATGGGGTGCTGCAGGTGACCACTTTTAACCCCCAAAGGTTATGAGCCCAAAGAGGCGCTCTGCTGCGTAGCCATGTCATTGCTGCAGCGTCGACGTGGAGGGATGAGTGGTGAGTCAGCCGATGAAGCCTTGGACCGCATGATCGCCCAGACTCAAGAGGAGGGAGAGAGAAGAAGAGCTCTGTCTGCTCCTAGGAGGATGGAAGGTGGTGTGCGGAGGTTGGAACTTCAGGCTGGAACAGAGGGAGATGGACGAGCTCAAGGTCGAGAAGGTGAGGTGGCGAGGCCTGCTGGTTTGCCACAAGCTTTAGGGCCTGAAGCTCCTCCGGTGGCAGCTCAGCAGGGATTGCCTGGTGGTGGGAGATCGACAATGGTGGTAGGACCGCTTCTTCGGGGTGTGGCGCAAGATGTGGCTGGTGCGGTGGGTAACCAACTGCAAGCTTTGGGGACACTTTTTCCTGGAGCTCAAGTCCGTTCTTGTGTACCTCAAGGTGGTCCTCCTGGTGTCCTTCCTCTACAAGGTCTTCATGCTGAACTACATCAACGCAGTGGTCAGGGAATCAATGACCAAGGTGGTGGCTGTCCGAGTGGAGGGCATGTGGGCGGTGCTATGTTGGGACCTTTGGCTGAGCCTTTGCCGCCGTTGGTAGCTTTTCAGCTGCCGCAGCAGCAACAGATGGGATCAGCCGCGAGTCCACACCCACCAGTGTTTCATCCTTCAGGTAGCCAACCAGCTCAGGGATTAGGAGTGATGGTGACTCCAGTCCGAGAACCTCGAGCTGCAGTCAGTACCCATGGTGAGCCCGGTTCCCATGCAAATGGTGAGCCCGGTTCCCATGCAGGCATTGGCAGGAGGGGGGAACCCAGCTCCTGTTGGAACAGATCCATCGGGAGGGACTCAGATGATGATGGACCCAGCTGCGATGGCAGTTGAGGAGATCAGAAAGCGGGTGATGCGGGAGGCAGAGGAAGCTTTCGCCAAGGAGGTGAGAAGGCTTCAAGGTCAGACCGAGGAAACCCAATCGTACCAGTCAGCATCCAGTGGAGCTGGACAGGGACAGGCCGTGGTTGGCCAGGCCTTGGGAACTTCCCAGCCGTTGGGAGGAGTCGGTGGAATGCCGTCTCCACCTCCAGGGTTTGATCCGGGATTCCAAGGAAGGAATCAAGCTGGGCTAGCTCAGCCGGGACCATCTCTGACTGAGGCTTTGAGGGCCCTGGAGCTACCAAAGCTTCCCACACCGGGAAGTGAAGGTGCGTCCATCCAGTTCGGGGATTGGATGACTGTGGTGCATCCACTGATGAGTGATCTTTCTGGAAGTGCTGGAGAATGGTGGAGTCTGACAGTGAAAACTGTGGAACACCACTATCAGCAGTGGCTGGTTGCCACGCCGCTGGAGAAGCTGCGCATGAAACCAGGATCACCAGTGATCGGTGAAGGCTACGCAAGACTGGAACAGCGGTCAGTATCCATGTTGCTAGCTGCTTTGCCAGAAGGTTTGCGACAGGACGTCATAGCATCGCGGCGTCTCTCGACGGTCGGGATTCTGTTCCGATTGTTTACCACCTTTCAACCTGGTGGTTCGGGTGAAAGGACAGGATTGATCAAGTCCATCAGCGAGGCCAAGGTGCCAGCAGGTTTGGTGGAACTGCTGGGGTCCGTTCGGCAATGGCGCCGATCAGTGGGAAGGTCGGAGGAGCTGAGTGTAACAGTGGATCCTCTGGTTCTGACAGGTGTGTTGTCGAAGTTCGCTGACGGAGCTTCAAGATTGGGTGGAAGTCAGGTGGCGTTCCGCTTGGCGACCATGCGCCAACAGCTGGACGTAGATAGAGCTCCAAGCCTTGGTTCGGTCAAGGAATGGGCCGAGTACATCCAAGCTGAGCTGGAAGAGTTGGCTAATGCGCAGACTGCTGGGAAGGCGACGCCGTCGAATCCGCCAGCGTTGGCTCCGGTGCTGACGCAGGGGAATCCGGCTGTCAAGGCCTTCACGGGGGAAGGGCAGAAGCCATGGGAGAGGCCAGAAGGTGAGAAAGCGCCGTGTCGTTTCTGGGGCACTGACGAAGGGTGTCGCAGGGGTGAGAAGTGCGGTTTCGCACACGCCTGGGGAACGTTGGAGAAATCCTCAAGGTGCTTGCTTTGCTCATCAACAGGCCACCGTAAAAGGGATTGTCCCACAGCCAAGCCTAAAGATGGAAATGGCTGGACACAGAAAGGTGACCGGAGGGTTGCTAAGGTCCTCAATAAGAAAGGGGAGAGGAGCACTGAGAAGGAGAGCCAAAAAGAGTCAACAGTAGTGAAGGAGGCAGCGGAGGAAAATCCGCAACCGGAAAAAAGATCTGAGGGTTCCCAGCCCAAGCAGGAAGGTGACTTGGTGCAGAACCTCAACGGTCTGGTTAAGTCCATGACGTCGATCAAATCGGTCTTCATCAAGACGGTGAAAATTGACGAGGAGTGCGGAGGAGAGTACGCCTTGCTAGATGGGGGGGCGACTCACGCCTTGCGACAGGCGAAGAGCTCCGAAGTTCCGCATCTTTGGCCAGTCCAAGTTGAAATGGCGATGGGAAGTGTCACGCTCTATCGGTGCGCAGCGCACAATACGCTGTTGGCACTGGATAACGTGGAACCCATAATTCCATTGCGTCTGCTAGTAGATCACGGATTCAAGATCGACTGGCAGAAGGATCGCTGTGACATCTCACACCCGAAACATGGGAACCTGCAGTGTGTCAGACGCCAAGGGTGTCCAGTGATGGACAGAAGTGAAGCCTTGAGTCTCTTGGAGTCACTTGAGAATGGTGGAGTGGGAGACTACTGTGAGCCACCGGCTCAGGAGATCGAATGGTGGAAGGAGAAGTATCCACAGGTCCCTGAGAGAATCTGGTCTTTGATGAGGGGCCAAGGGCTGAACTGGGAAGAAATTGCCTCCCCTTTGCCTTGGAATAGGGCAAAGCGGAGGAGGTTGGAAAGAGCTCGAGGGGGTGTGGTGATCCATCTTTTCTCTGGGTCCGGGGGAGAATCCAGGAGATGGCGGGATCTCACGGGATCAGACACCGAAGTGCTGACCGTTGACATCTCATCGAACGCTCAAGAAGATCTACACGCCGCTGGGGTGTGGGCGTACCTGTGGGGATTGGCTGAACGGGGCCGGATCCGGATGATAACCGCCGGACCGCCATGCAGGACAGTGAGTCGTCTTCGGCATAAGGTCCCAGGTCCTCGCCCTTTACGTGGCAGAAGGAATCACAGATTCGCTTTGGATGATCTAACTGAAAGAGAAATGACAAAGGTGGATGGAGATACCGCCTTGTGGTTGAAAACTCTTGGTCTCTATGAGAAATCTCAAGAGGGAATGGTTGCGAATGGCATTCTGGGTCAGTGTGGTCTTCTGGTGGAAAGTCCCCAAGATCCATGCGAGTATGTGGAAGATGGGAAAGAGTATCCGTCCTTCTGGGAATGGGAGGAAACAGAAGATTTCTTGAAACGAAACCCAGACATGTTCAAGGTCAGGGTGGACCAAGGGGCTTTAGGGCACCAACGCCCCAAACCCACAACGCTTCTGACCAACATAGTCCAGCTGAAGGAACTTGATGGGATTACCTCGAAGGAATCTGGAGAGAGTGTGTGCATGGATCTCCGGGAGCGGCTGAAGCAGACGGCTTCTTGGTCTGCATGGGCTCCAGGTCTGATGGCTGCTCTCAAGATTGTGATACCCAAATTTCTGGCGAGCCAGGCTCAGCAACCGATGCTGAGCAAGTTGGACTTAGCGGGATGGAAGAAGCATCTGCAGGCACAACACGTGCCATACCGGCGGGACTGTAAGGTCTGCTTGGAAACCATGGGCTCGGCTGAGCCACATCGCCGAAAGAGGGGTCAAGAATCCGCCTTTGTGATGTCTGTAGACATCTGTGGTCCGTTCAAAAAGGGCACCGACCTTGGTGTCTCCAAACGCAGAAAGGTAAAGTATGCCTTGCTGGCGACTATCCCTGTGCCTCAGTGGCCAAGTCCGGGGGAGAAGGAGGATTCCACGGAGGCGGTGGAACCTCAAAAGGAAGAAGTTGTTCCCGAAGCTGAGGAAGTGGAAGCCTCTGGGGAGCTTCTCTTGGATCCAGAGCCGAGGGATCTGATCCCAGAGGAAGAAGCCCGGAAGAGAAACCAGGCTTGGGAAGAGTTCGTCAAAAAGGAAGTCAAGGAGATATCCAAGGATGTTCCAGTGGTGAACATCACCTTCATGGAGCCGCTTGCGTCTCGTCACCAGAATGAAATTACAAAGGCACTGTCCAAAGTGCATGCCCGGGCGAAGAGCCTTGGCATACCCATTTACCGTGTGCACTCTGATCGGGAGCGATCTTTCACAACCAATCACGTGGCCAAGTGGTGCGAAATGCGCCAGGTCCATCAAACTTTCAATGCAGGCGACGAGCCTGAAGCCAATGGACGAATTGAAGGGGAAATCAACCAATTCAAGCGTCGACTTCGCCTTTTGTTGGCAGAAACGGGAGTGAGTCATGACTACTGGCCATGCGCGGCCCGACACGGAGTCGAGGAACGATTGCGTGCCCAAATGAGAAAGTTGGGGGCCAAGTGTAAGGAGATGCCACGCTTTGCTGTGTTGGCTCAGGTTAAGGCCAAACTGTGGCATCGTCGTAAAGAAGGGGCGTTGTCATCCCCTTACAAGACGCTTCGAATTATGGGCCCTTCACCCCAGATGACCAACGGTTGGGTTGCTCTTGATGAAGAAGCCAACCTTGTGCAGCACGCACGGTCCGTGTTCATTCCTGATCCTCTTGGAGAAACAGCTCGTTTGGAGCTGGAAACGGTCGATGATCCCAAGGATCCTCCCAAAAGACGTCTCAACGGGAAGCAGCCACTGGTTGTGGAGGTTTCCAAGATCCCTTTACCACCTCCTAGGGAGGACCGTGAACTTGAGTCATTGTTGGCTGTGGCCGACGCTGAAGAAGAAGATGGGTATGAGCCCTCTATCTTGTCTGACTCTGAGTTGGTTCCACCTGAGGCAGAATTGGGATTGCCAGCTCTCATGGCCTTACGAGCTGGGGGGGAGTCTCTTGTGGATGGAACTCAACTTGAAGGTTGGGGGGAGATCGAAAAGACGGAAGTAGAGGATTATGTGAATGAGCTCCGCTACCAGCACTGGAATCTGAGAAAACTTCTGCAGGAACAGGTGAATGCAGTCGCTGGAACAGAAGAAGAAGGTGCGGCACAAGGACAAGTCGTGCAACACGTGAGTACCCAAGTGAGATGGCTGGAAAGTGAATTAAAGCATTATTCCCAGATCGAAGAAGAAGGTGCCAAGGTGGAGGCATTGGAAGCTGAAGAGTGTGAGAGACATGCCCGAATCGCAGCTTTGTCGACGGATGGCCAACCAGGGGATGAGAACCAAGGTGTGAGCAGGCCCCCGACGGTCTTGCAAACCTACACAATCCCTTTGACGATGGTAAAGCGGGATATGGAATCCTGGATTGAACCAATTAAGGCCGAGTACAACTAGCTTGTGTATGAAAGCCAGGCGATGAAACCGGTTAAGCTTAGTGAGTTGGAGGCCATGGAGGGCTATCAAGACATGGAGCTAGCGCCGAGTAAATTGGTTACAACGGTCAAATCACCGAACGGGAAACACAAGGCAAGGATCGTAATATGTGGGAATTTGGTGACAAAGGCACATGAAGACGGCAACCGGCCCAAGGCCGCATCAGTGCCAGCTGCGGACCTGTATGCGGGAGGCGCCGACGCGACTGCCATCCGATGCATGGTTCGAAAGACGGCCCTGATGGAAGGTTGGGATATGGGAGTGGTGGATATCAAAGGGGCATTTCTTTTAGCTCCCCGAAGACGGGAGCGGGAGTGTCTGATGATGACCATCCCACCCAAGCTGTTGGTCCAAGCTGGGATTTGCCCACCCGACGAGCGATGGGTGATCCAAAGGGCAATGTACGGGCTAGAAACCAGTCCAGCTGACTGGAGTGACTTCCGGGACAGGAGTGTCAAAAGGTTCCAGTGGAGCCACAACAACCGGTTGTACTGGATGAGACAGACCACGGAAATGAATGTCTGGCAGATTCTGTCGAGGGATGGATCAACTAGAGATGGGGACGAGGAATGCGTGGAAGGTTTTTGCACCTTCTATGTCGATGATGTTCTGGTCTGTGGACCAACTGAAGTAATCAAGGGATGTCTGAACCGAATAAACCAGGAGTGGAACTGCTCCGAAGCGGAGTATCTCTCAGAAAAGGGAATGCTGAGATTCTGTGGAATGGAGTTGAAGCTGCACCCGAGGGGCGGCATCCTCCTTTCCCAAGAATCCTACACCAAGGATCTGTTGGATCGATACCCAGATGTACCAGAAGCGCTGGTACCAATTGCAAGGACTGAGGATGTCGAGGAATCACCACCGGAGCCTGCAGATGTCAAAAGGGCACAAACTCTGGTCGGCGAACTTTTGTGGGTAAGCACAAAGACGAGGCCGGACGTTGCATATGCAGTGAGTTGGATGGGTTCCCGAGCATCCAAATGTCCGAAGAAGGTTTGCCAACTGGGTAGGCAGACGCTTGGCTACTTAAAGGCCACAGTGGGTCATGGTCTGCTATACCAAAAGTGTCAAGAGGCCGACCGTGGGCCGGATGGGAATTTGGCATTCTGCAGGGATGCCAATACGTTGGAAGTCCACTCGGATGCGTCATTCGGTCCAGGCGGGGAGAGGTCCCACCAGGGTCTCCTTGCTGTCTGGGCAGGTGGTTTGATCCAGTGGGAAAGTAAGCGACAGAGCTTTGCTACGCTGAGCAGCTCTGAGTCTGAAGTCACTTCGTACGTGGACGCTGTGAGCCTTGGAGACTCGGTGGCGGTCTTGGTTGACCTTTTTGAGGAAGGAAGGTTAACAGAAAAGGGAACCAGAGTGTTGTACGGTGATTCCCAATCGGGAATCCAGGTCGTACTTAACCCAAATGGACCGTGGAGATCGAGACATCTCAGGCTGCGCTCTAGGGCGTTGCACGAAGCGGTACAACAGGAGGTGTGGAAGGTGAAACACATGGCGGGTGTGGAACTTGCGGCAGATTTCCTGACGAAGCCAATCACCGTTGGGGCTACTTGGTCAAGATTCCGGAGGTTTGCAGGGCTCTACGACATGGCTGAGCCGGAGGACCTGGAGACCTTGAAGAAGATTGGAATCTGTAGAGAATGGGCTCTGAAGGGGCTGACTGTAGCTGTAGAGCTTGAAAGGTGGAAACCGACCACTGAGGAGCACCACCGGATTAGGAGGTTAGGGATCTGTGCAGTAGCAGCTGGTGTGTGCCATGTTGTACAAAGATGGAAGTCTCACCTTTGTTGTCTCAAAAGAAAGTCAAGAACGCCGAGGGAAAATGAACCCGGCATAGGAACCCAACTTACTGAAACAAGATGGCCGAGGGAAAATGAACCCGGTCCAAACCACCAATTGCTGAGGGAAAATGAACCCAGCATAAAGAAAACCCTGAAACCACAAAGTCCCACCTCTTTTGGGGAATTTGATTTTGGGAAATCGATTTTTGGGGATAACGTGGTTGACGGCACTTGTGAAAACGACTTCAGTGGCGAAGGTGCACAGGTTTTCAACTCCGGTGTGACTGTTGCCGGGTTCAGGAACTACTGCCCTTCGGGCTGCCCCAGCGTCCGGGCGCTCCGTGCTGAAGCCATGGCGACCAGCGTTGCTGATGCTGGTGGCGAGGGTGGAGATGGTCCTGGTGATGGTGGAGATGATCGTAAGCCGTGGCCGAAGAGCTCCATGTACGACGACATCTACACCGGGGAGAAGAAGAAAAGGAAGAGAAAGAAGAAAGGCAAGGCCGCGAAGGCTGATCAAGGTGAAGGGAAGGGTCCAAGTGCAGAGGCCTGTGATGAAGAAGAGAAGGAAGATGAGTGGCCGAGCTGGGAAAACAGAAAGCTTGAGGAGTCCGAGGAAACAGTCGCAGGGGAGCCAGGGCCTGTGACGTTGATGCAGGCTACTCCGAAGACAGCGACGAGTGCTGCTCCACTACCAGCTCCTCTACCTCCTCAAGACAACGAACCTACTGGCGAAGAGGTTCCGACTGCGACGGGCAGTCAGCCAGCCTCTTCTCAGGGGCCTGAGAACCCAGATGGAACCACTTACACTGTCCGTGGTCATGGTCGCCGCGACATTGAGTCAGGCTTCTTTTGGGGAGGCGAAAAGATCGTGGTATCCTTCGTGAATGCGGATGGTGACCTGGAAATTCGCAGAGGTGACGGTCTGATCGAGATCCATCCCCTTGCTGAGCCAGAAGGAAAAGGGAAAGGAAAGAACGGGCCAGAGGTCATCAGCTCTGGTGAAGAGAATGAAGAAGCGAACAGCGACCCAACTGGTCCCAAAGGAAAAGGAAAACCCGTTCCCGAACCTCTGCTACCACCGAGGCGAGGCAGCGTGGGCTCTTCAACTGCCAGTGGCGATGGCCTTGGATCTTCAACCGACCGACCAGTTCCTAGTGGAGATCGCCGGCAGTCTTTGGGAAAAGGAAAAGGCCAAGGGAAGACTCCGGGCGCCGCAGAGGATGACGATGATGATGCCTGGGGAAACTGGACTTCTCAGGGTTTGCATGGAGCTGGAGAACCGGAAGGCGAGCCTCCAGCTGAAGACCATCCACCTGATGAGGAAGAAAATGAGGACTATGACATCCATGCGAGAAAGGACCTGGATGATGGCTCGGGAACCAAGCGTCCTCCGCCTGATGGTGGGTCCTACAGCATGAAGGCTATGCGAGTCACTGTGGATGCGGCCACGGCACCGTGGGAACTACCTGAGTTCTCGACGCCTCCGCCGACTGGGAAGAAGGACAGATGGGAAAGTTCCTGGATCCAACGTGGATGGCTTGTTAGAGTCCACAGGGATCCAAGGAAACGCACTTTCCAGCCCATCCACCGTGCCTCTCCGGTTGCAGGTGGAGATCTTCTTCCTCTACGTGTGACTGTGGGCTTCGAGGAGGACACCAACCGCCGCTTTGTCAAGACGGACCGCTGGGATGTGGAGCCAGCGAACCCCGCTACTTCAAGGTGGACTGGGTGGACCTTCTTCCGCCTCAAGAATGAAACTGGGACCGTGCATGATCGCACTGTGTCTCGGAGCTCTGGTGATGATGCTCGTGGAGAAGGGCATCGTTTTCACCTACCTGAACGTGACGGAGCTGGAGGACCGCATGATCGTGGTGAGCTTCAGCCTGCAGTTTTGAGGTTGCCTGATGGAGCCGAAGGGCATCTTGGGCTTCTTCCTGACCTACTTGGTGGGGAAGAGAACCGTGTTGATGTGAGCCGGGCGGCTACGGCGAAGTCCTACGCTCCGCTCCCAACACCAAGAGCACCTGCGGTGAGGCCAAAAGCACAGACTTCAGCTGGTCGACGAGCTCAACCGGTTTTGGCTGACCTTCAGCGTCGAGATGGCCTACCTCCTGCCGAAGAGGAACTGAGCGATGACGGCAGCTGGAGTGAGGTCTCTGGGGAGACCTGGTGAGCGCTTTTGCAGCCTTTTCCTAGTGCTGCTGCGCCAAAAGTTGTTTGTTTTAGGTAGCTGTACCTCAAAATGAGGTAGGGGGAGTGTGATTCATGGAACACTCTAACCTCTAGGATGTACAGTTGCTGGTATGCCAAGGTCCAAGGTGTAGAAGGGTGAGCTTCGTTTTTACAAGCATGGCCCCTGCACTCAGGATGACATGTACATGGCTAAACGCTCCGCTACTTCTGATGGCTCAAGAAAAATCCGTGCTGCAGCCTATGGGGTGCTGCAGGTGACCACTTTTAACCCCCAAAGTAACAAATAAGCAAAAATACTTACAATCGAGGAAACATAATGGAAGCTATCTAAAAATATACAAAAATAATTAAACACAACAAAAATAGTTAGAAAAATCAAAATAATGGAAAAAACATCTTGTGGATAGCCAGCTGGATATTCCTTCAATTATTTATTCAATTACCTTCCAGAACTGAGAAAAACTTGAAAAAATGAAAAACATAGGAAAACATAGAAAACAGAAAAGAAGAAACACATAAAAACAAATAAACAAAGAAAATAAATGAAAAGAATAAAAAAATAAAAAAATACAATGAAATATTTTTGGGGCGCCGAGGCAGATTTCCTTTCATTTTCTGCAGTCTTGCTTCACAATTCCATTGTTTTACCCTAGTTCATTTCTGAATATGATCCCTTTGAATATGAGCCCAAAGCTCATTGATGAATATATATATACACATCATAATAAGACATAACATGATATGAAATACAAACTATAACATAATACAACAACATATAGCACAATACAACCCAATATAACATAAGATGTCATATTGTATCATAAGATAACATAACATAACCTAATGTATCATAACATATCATATTATATCCTAATATAACACAACACAACATAATATTACATAGTATACCATAGCATATCACAATACTCGTATAGCACAATACACAATATGTCATGATATACATACATAAATTACATCACATGACTACACCACACACACACACACCCAGCGACACGTACGTGGGATGCACATCCAAGTGCTGCTTAAAGAGGGCCCCAAGCTGCTGGTCTCAAGGAGAGATGTTTCTTGGTGGATCACGTGCTTGACAGTCGGCTCCCAGAAAGGAGCGAAAGGAGCGGGATAACCAGGGGGTGATTTTTCCCAAAGGGGTACATAGCAATTCCAAAGGGGCACATAGCCATTGTAAGGCATCCATTTCATGATGGTGGGATAACCAGGACCCTCATATTTATCCATGTAACTTGACTATGGCACGAATTAAAAAGTCATGCGCAGCCTGGAATTGCATGACTTCTTTCAGCATCGATGCGATTTGAATCTGCCTCTGCATTTGGAGGAGTACTGGCAGTCAATTTGTCCGCACGAACCTCAGCAATTGGACATGGTCATTATTGCTACATATTATTACTACAGTATCATTATAACTATTACTATTATATGTTTGTTTGTTGAAAATGATCATACTCACTGGGTTTGCTCTTTTCCTTTCAATGACCCTGAGAAAAGTCTTGTTTCGAATCAAAAAAATCACTCTGAGGCAGTAGCATTGAGTTGACCCGTCACGTTTGGCCATCGCGAACGACGCTGGATGGTACACGTGAGTTTTGTCGAAAAATGTTAGGAAAATCATCCAAAATCATCAAACATCTCGTTTTTTTTGTCATCAAATGATTTTAATCATCATAAAACCACCCATATCATCATGTTCATATCTGAATTATGGACATTACATGGGGCTTCCCAGCAGCGCTGTTGCGGCCAGGGATAGCTGTCACATGGATGGCTCGCAGGAAGCTGTCTTCCAGGCGATGGCTTCATACTGTGGATGGTTGCGAAATCCTGCACCAGTTGGCAACCGTAAACGGTAACTATGAAACATTGTAAATAATGTTTTTTTTTTTTTGGTGGGGATAAACCATATACCAACTGGTGCAGGATTTCGCAGCCATCCACCGTATGATCAAACATCAGGATTTACCCTCTGGATCCCACTGGTAATTTGTTGCATAGCCATGAAACACCACATTTTTTCTTTCTGTGGAAACCATCGAAGTAAATGGGTCATTTTCCATAGCTATGTTAGAATACCAGAGGGTAATTAACATAATTGAACCAACGAAAAAAGGGGATGTTTATCAGCCGCAATGGGGATATATCAAGGATATGATGGGGATATACTGGAATATCACGGGATATATATATATATATATATTTATGCATTGAGCTTGGCAGGCTTTGGGTGTGCATGTGTCATCTTTAAGTGAGCTAATGAATGCCACATTTTGGCTCAAGTGGGAGTTGACCCAAAATAGCATTCATTGTTTTTTTTCCCCTTCCATCCAACCCTAAGAGCCGGCCTCCCGTGGAGAAGCCCGTCGAGGACAGGGTGCCTGCTAGGCAGGCGAGTGCGCAGCCTCTTTTTGGGGATACCCTCCTGGGGTGACCAGGAGAGTATATACCCTCCCGTTTACCGGGCGATGGGTGATAGAAGCAAGTTCCAGCCTGGGGTGACCAGGCAGCTCTGACCAGGAGTGGACACTGGTCTGGGGCTGTGCGCATGTCACAGAGTGACCGATCCAAGGCAAACCTGAGGATAGCAGTTGAACAAAGACTGACAGGCAGAGAATGGAAAAAGAGTGCGGCGAGAGTAGCGCTAGAAGTCATGTGTCACTTTGAGACGCTTTTATATATATATAAAGCCAAAAATATGATATTTGGGTTTGCTGTCAAATCGGGGACACCCAAGGGAAAATGGAAATCAATCAGTAGATTTCGGGATAGCCTAGTTTCATGCACGGCATGACAGGCCCTAGGAGCCGAGCTTGTGCGGAAAGCCGCAGAGGGCTCGGGGCTCGGATTTTAGAGCTGTGGAACCCTGTGGCTGTGGAAGGCAACACTTTGGTTGTTCAACTTTGGAAATGGGGTAATTATAGCCCAAGTTATGGTAATTTTAAGCAGAAATGAGGGGCAACCCATTTTTTTTGAAGGGGTTCCCTATTTTCAGACAAACGCATGTATTGTTGGATTTTTTTGGCCTTCTCCACCAGACCGAGGCTACAACACCTGCATGCTGGCCTACGGCCACACAGGAGGGCTGTGACCAGCGTGGGATTTGACACAGAAATGGGGGTGGCTCAAACCATCTCATCAGCTCTCCAAAATGGATGGTTTAATGTAAATACCCTAGGGATCTCTTGAGATCCCTAGGGACAATATGAAGTGGAAAAACGCACAAAAATTGGATAAATTTGATAGGTTCTGAGGCATTCGAATTTCATGCACCATAATGCAGAACGTGGGAAACACTGCAGGCTCTGGCAAGACCTACACGATGATGGGCTCTGAGTCAGAGAACCAAGATGTTCAGCCCTTGTGTCCTCAAAAAAATTCGATCTCCATAGCAGCCTAACTGGCAGCGATTTTTGGTAATCCAAGAATCCAGAGAGGTGTTACCTCATATATCCTCATATGGCCGTGGATCAATACTAACATATGAATACTATTTTATTTTTTGTTTGAAGATAAACATCCGTAAAACCCAGCAATTTTGATTCTCACTGGTTTCGAGAAAAATCCCCATTAATGCTCCACATGCCCCAGGTATCACCAGAATCAAACCCCAGAAATCCTGCAGGTTCACAACTGATGTCCCTGATGAGCTGTCACCTTGTGCCACCTCCATCACTTCTGTGCCTTGGTGAAACCAGTTCTTTATCTGTGTTCATCTATGTTCATCTTCATCCTGAAGTTGATGTTTTTTGAATTTGTCACCAAAATAGAGCTGTGCCTTTTTTTGTTGAAACTTCGATTTCGCACCAAGTGGCATATTTTCACCGCTAGATGGCAAACAGGATCAAACTGGATGCCATCGAAATAGGCCGTATGACTTTTTCAATCCCAAAGTTTGCGACTCAACCGACAGTGCGAGAGGCATTGCGTCATTCGGGGACTTGAATCCATATCAAGGGTAAACGAAGTCTTATTCTAGCAAAGGGGAAGGGGCCTGGATTCGTTCATCCCATAACATATGCAGCTTAGACTTGTCACCAAAAGTGGAGTCCAAGAACAGGGCATACCCCAAATTGCCATTGGAACCGGGAGATTGATAATCTACCATCAACATCCATCAACATTTTGCTGGTTTATCTTGATTTTCCGTATTAAAATAGCCATAGATTGGCGATGAATACCCGGTTTTCAGACCCAGCAACTGCTGAGGATGCCCTTCGACAAAAAGGCACGAGCAGCACACCGCGGACGCCGATGAAAGAGAAGCTGGTGCAGACGCCCTTGGAGAGAGTCGCTTGGCGATTTTTCAGGAAGGCTTCGGAAGGGGAATGCACACCCTTTGCACTACCAGCGAGGGTGGAATGATTTTGACCTCAAAAATGGAATAGAAGAGGTGGAAACAAAGGGATACTCTGCCGTGCCCGCTGTGATCAGCCTTGCAAGAAAGTCCTCGGACTGCAGCTGGACCTTTGGCATATTTCCGCAATGGTTGTGCAGGGGCCACTTGATGACGCCTTCAATATGGAGGCCCGGAGTTACTGTACAGGGATTGGGCAGAGGTGCCACGTGCTTTGAGAGTTGGCGAGACGCTGGGTGCTTCATTCATTGTGCCGTGTACGATCCTGCAAGGTGACGACAGGTTCTGGATTGATTCCACGGACACTTGAAGCAATTTTTGCAGCTTTGCGACAAGAGGACCACATGGGCCCGGAGGTTCTTGCCCTGGCTATGATGGACTCCTGGAGATGTTGACTCATAGAGTGGTTCCGAACAGTGCTTCCGAAGTCAGAAGAAGTATATATGAAGTGGGGCACTGGGATCCATATAGATTTTACGTGTCCACCGATATCTACCGATATTGCATCACTCCTTTCGATTGATATACTTGATATTCCAGTGATTATTGATACGAGCAGGCCAGCGTTTTGCTGTTGGTAGCTTTTTCCAAAAAACATAAGGCAGATCGCAGCAGCACAGGAGCCAGACACTGTTTGTATTGCATCCTTCTACGAGGTCCGTTGCGCTGGGGTCGTATTGTATCACTGACCTGTGAAAATCATGGAGCACCACCAGTGGTACTAGATGGTACTAGTATGTCGAATGTGGTCTGATGCAAAAATAGGGCTTTCCCAAGCAACCACATAAAAAAAGAGGCAAATTCAGATTTGGCCACTTCTGGACCTGGCAGCCAGGAACAATGACTTCCAACTTCCGGCAGTTCAGGTCAGACATTTTATTGTCTTTACTTTTTTTAAAAACATGTTTTTCTTTATATAGTCCTTGACATTTTCCCTCATGTTCGGACTCCACCCAGGCCTCTAGCCATGTGGATTGACAGTCAAAATCCGCACCTGTTCAAAATCTGAATCTTTGGCTCAGGTATGTTCAGGTCCTAAAGTCAATGTCCTGCCATCCGTCACTGCCATAGATGGCCATAGAATATCCCATGGCCCATACGCCCCGTTGGGTCCTCTGCCCGGACCTCTGCCCAGCTCCACAACGAGCGTGTGCGCGACCTTCTAGCGCCGATGCTGCCGAAGGAAGCACCAGCCTGGCAGGAGCGGGGCGGGGCAAGCGGTTTCGTTGGGGCGAGCCTGGTTAAAGCCATAGATGTTTTCCCATGGGTTGATTTTCATAGAGGGTTTCTTCAGAAACCCCTTTAACAACAGGAAAAGGATGATAGATGGTATACCATTTTTTCCAAAAGGACATCAAGTTGGGTAAACCAATGGCATAGTGGTGTTCTTATTAACAAATCTACAAGCAGCGTTTTTAAGGATGACTTTGCCACCCCCCCATTTTTTTTTGAAACAAGGATGTGGGGGATGGATGATTAGCTTTTTTTCAGGGGTGAAGAGAAGGGTACCAGGGTTTTGAATCATAGTCACATTGAGTATTTTATTCCCAGAAATATGATGAAATATGTTTCATTTTTCATGAGATATTTCATGTTAGGATTTATGATTTAAGATTGGGAATCTGAGTATCAAAAACTTGTGGAGGACGTCAACCAAGTCCCAAGAAAGACTTTGGGAGTGACACTACACTGGTTGATGCAGGATGGTGGCAGTGGTGGCCAGCACGGGAGCTCTGGCATGCCATGTTTTCGACTGTGAGTGTGGTATTTGAGCAGATACTCAATTCATCTAAATTCTATGATGATTTATTCTGACTTCCCAGCCCATGGACGGTGGAATCCATTTAGTCTCAGAGTAGCTGCTAATTTCACATCACGAAGGCCTCGACAAAATGTGCGGTCACAAAGCAAAACCACGGCCACGACCTCAGTTTTTCACTAAAGAAGCTTGCAATTCACAGGCAAAACCCAACATCTTATGGGCGATTTTGGAAAAGAGAACATCAAGATACATCAAGTAAGTCAATGTGTGTGAGTGATCCCCTTGTTTTAGAACACCTTTGATGGTGCATTGAACCTCTTGAACTGTGTAGGCTTCTGCAGAGTATGTTTCGGATGTCTGGGGTAAACATCTCTGCCAGAGCAGCCGAGGTGCACTTCCATCCACGATTCGGTGCCTTTGTTGCTGGTGTCTGCAGCTTAGGTTTCATGCGTATCACATTCACATTTCTGCAGCTTAGGTCTCTGTGGATGAGTCGCAATCAACCATTACCCTCTGGTAAACGTTTACAGTTTGCTATTGAAGCCATGGCCTAGTCGAAATAGTTGATGACTACCCACCTATAAAATCACTGATAGTTGATTTACCCAGCTATAAAATGGTGATTTTCCATAGCAAAATGTGGCAACGTTTACTAGGCCGGGTACCACCACCGTTGCCAACTCGAGTCGTCGCGTCTTCCGTTCTGCGGGTGAATCACAGCCACAGGTGGAAGAAGTGCCATGTGAAGACGTGGACGAGGTATGATCATCTGATGTTTGTGTGCTGATGTGTATGGGAAGATCCACCATTTTTAATGGGTAAATCACCATTTTCAATGGGGAAATCACCATGCTATTAATGGGTAAGTCAACTATTTCTATGGCTGATCAAGATGATCAAGGCTGTCAAGACACAAGTTTCTGTGAGAACAGAAACCGTTGGCTTGTACGGCTTGTGCAACTTCTTGACCATTTACGGAATAGCTCTGAGTGTTATGCAGTGCGCCACATGATACACTTCAATGCCAGATGAAGAAGAGCAGTTCAAATAGCTTATATAAAGCAATTTAACTGACGAAATCTGACGACCTCCCAGCGCAAATATCCTCATGGTTTTTGCAGGTGCTTCGTTTGGTGAGTTTCGGGTCGCAGGCATGGATTCAGAAGCACAGAAGATGGGTTGATTGGACGATTTTTTGCCGAACACTTTGGGATCTTTGGCAGATTGGCCCTTCTGGCCATTTTTTTGAACACTTAGTCGCTGTAGGTCAGAACAACTGCCGCGACCATGTTGAACGAATGCTCCTCAAGGCGGAAAGGGAATGACAGCACTGGTGAGAATGTTCCATCAGTACTTGACAGAACGCGCACTTTGTGGGGCCTTGGGGGGTTCGTTTTTCCTTCCAGACAGTCATGAGTCAAAATTTCATTCCGCCCCATAATCAGCGTGATAATGCAGCAAGATGTCCAAAGAGGAGCGAAACTACCGTGATCCACGTTTGGCTTCACTGCCTCAAATTCTCTCTCGCCAGTGCATTTTTGTGAGGTCCCACGCAATATTCTCCCTGCGTATGGAGCGGTCGCAATCCAGCAATAGGCCTCCACCCAGTGCGAATCGGATGGCAAGGTTGCCTAAATGATCAATTCTTTGCTGTATTTCGATAGTGGCGTTGGATGTATCCTCCCCTCCATTCTCTTTTAGTTTGATCTAGCCTTGTTGACGAAGTTGGCAACATCATCCTTTGGCAAGACAAGCCAGACTTTGACTCGCAAACGTGACGTACTTCTCGGTAATGTTGTTGCACTCATGGCATGCGGCATGGCAATTCATATTTTCGCCTATGTTGCTTTGTGTTTACTTTTGCGAGAGCAAATTTAAGTGTAAACCCCAACTTCATTCCGAAATGACTTGCAAGGGTGTGATATGGGTTTGTCTGAAAATAGGGTATATTCCCAATGAAATAGCCATTTAATAGGGATAATGATCAGCAAAACCATTGGGTAAAAAGGGGTACACAACATTTTCAGACACACCCATATTCGTCGCGTCAGCATCTGTCAGCATCATGCTGGTTGACCTCGCTGGACGTGAGCAAGAGCGTCTTTCCATGTGCCGCACGGAACGCTTCAAGGATCACCCAAAATCCTGGTGGGTGCCCGAAAAGGTTGTGCTAAAAAGGTTCCAAAAACAGGCATTGGGAGCTGCTCGAAGTGGGTTGATAAAAAAAGGAAAGTCTACAATAGTTTCAATATGTTTCAATAGTATTATAGATAGATAGCTTATAATTCCATATAATTCCCCCTATGAGGTAACCAATTGGTTGATTAAATGGGTATCATCTAGCCAATAGTCTACATTTATCATCGAATTTCCAATTTCCGCCCATCAATTCTTAGACGGGATCCCAAGGGGCCGCCAGGAGCTTACCTTGATCAACCGATCACTCTTCCATTTGGTCTCAACCTCTGGGCAAGTGGAGCGGCTGATTCGAAGACTCCAGTAAAACCCATATAATTTCTAGTATTTATTAGTATTTATTAGTATTATTTAGCATTATTCAGTATGATTTAGTATTATTTAAAATTATCATTTAGTATGATTTAATGTGATTAGTATTATTTAGTATGATTTCGTATGATTTAGTATTGTTTAGTATGATTAGTATGATTTAGTATGATTATACAGTATGATTTAGAATTATTTAGTGTGATTTAGTATGATTTAGTATGACTTAGTATAATCATATTATTCAGTATTATTTAGTCTTATTGAGTATTATTTACAATAGTATTGAATCATCATCATCATCATCAACAATTTAATTACTTGGGCCCTCTGTACCCAATGTTGACCCAATGCCAAGCTCAAAACTCCGGCCAGACCCATTTTTTGCTGATCCATTTGGTCGACTTCCAATGGTCCAAGGCCCGTTGTGTGCGGGAGCTTGCTGCTTCACAGGTGCTATGCGCTTCCGGGGAAGGGAGTTGTAGGAGTTACATGCCATCAATCCCCACTGCCCACATTTTTGTAAGTCAAAAAATCTGGTTTGATTCCCAGTTGTTTGTTCAAGCCAGTTTTGGTTTGTAGGAGCCCCAAGTTTGTTGGTTATAACTTAGGTCGGTATAACATGATATAAACAGACATGCCCCAACACCCCCACTTGTTAGTTGATTTATGGAGGGGTAGCCATCATCATTGTTCATAGCCTTGGTTGGTAGATGCTGTTCGAAACCAACCTCGAACAAATTTGCCCATGTGAGGACATCGTTGCTTGAAACAGGGTTGGGGTTATAAGAGTACCTCAAAATGATATGGTTTACTTAAACAACCAGAACATTTGTGAGCCCGCCCTGCGCCTTAATTTTTGACCAATACGTGTTGTCATGTTTTGTGTGGCTCAAGAGTCGCAGTTTTGTGTGGACCCTGGAGTGTCCCATGCTGATAAAAGGCACAAAAAGGTATCCTTAAGGGCAGCGAAACGCCCCATGAAACCCGCGAGGGCAAACTTGATTCTCCCCCAAGCTCCGTCAGGTTGAAAAGACAGGGGCGGGAGGCTCGCGGCGGCTTTAAGTCGATATGACTTGAGTGATAGCAACTTTCAGCAACTTTCAGGGAGGAGGAATAGAAGAGATGTAACACCTGTAACAATATGTAACAATCATTTTCCATGAAAGCTCATGTTCCAAAGGTTTCTGTCCTTTTTGGAATGCAAAAAATCATGCTCCATGGACTCTTGATCAAGAGTCTACTTGTGAGGCAAAGAGGGAAGCCAATGGCACCATTTCAGGTGTGGTGCAACTGGAACTGGAAAAACTGAAGGATTTCTTGCCATTTCGACTTTTGCCATGAATCAAGAAAAACTTACCATCAAAATCCATCAAATCACCATCAAAATCTGGTCACCATAATCACTCCCCCATGATCATCCATAATCACCATAAAATAAATCACCATAAAAAAAATACCATGGAATCAGCATTATCAAATCATCATCAAATCCCCCATGTAAGGCCAGGCCTGGGAATAAGGCCTGGGAACTGCAGTTGGGATTTCTTCAGGAACTCCAAGCTGACTATGGTGCTGGGACATGCCTTGGCTGGGTCTGGGACACCTAGAAACATGAGAAGTGCAGACTGTCGCTATCTGGTGGCAAGATTCAACACCTGTGGATACCTGTGGATTTTTTATCAGTTTGCTTGCTTTTTTGACCAGATTGCTGTGACAAGCTCTGTACCTAGGAACTCCCACACAGCAGTGGTTGGCACGATTTCTCCTGCCCAGAGTGCTTTTGAGGAGAGCAGTTGAAGAATGCTTTGTGTCACTCACTGCGTTGAAATAGGGGTTTCAGCATCTTTGCAGGGTTTTGTATTATCTTCACAAGTCTTGTATCATCAAGCAAAGAAACTCTCCAAGTATTGTACTGCGCGTTATCGTTTCATTCTCAAATTTTCGCATTTCTTTCTCCCCTTGGATCTTGCATGATTTTGACATGAGCAGTGCCGCGAGGACTCACTCGCCACCCTCCGCTTCTGTGAATCAGTAAAGCAGGTGGGAAAAGTGAAGTCGACACATAGAAGATTGGCAGGATTGGCAACAGATGCAGGCAGACAGTTTCATATTTTTCATACTGTTGTGTCCCAGAATTGAACAGAACTGCTTCCTAAGGGAATTTTCTCGGGAAAAACTGAAAAAGATGGTTTTTGATGGTTTTTGAACCAGGGTTTTCCCGTAAAAGTTTTCCTCAAGCCACCCCTTGGATTTTGCTGAAGAATGCTTTTCAATGTTTTTCTATTTTCCCATTGGTAAATCCACCATTTGGGGAATCTACCATCTGGTTATGACTAACATAGTCATGGAAAATCACCATGCTATTAAGAACGGTAAACCATCTATTTCTATGGGACATCCATTTTCCATGGCGAACTGTTAAATAGCCAAAGGGTACAATATTTTAAGTTTGTTTATAGATTTTTCATGGTCCCCTCAACTCGAACGTCCGGCAGGTTCGGACCAAGCCTGCGCTTCCGGTGTCACAAAGGGAGGCTGTTGTCGTCGAGCTGCAGGAGATGGCCATGGAAAATTTGGAGTTTTGGCCATGGTTTCATTTTACCCTCTGGTAAACTAACATAGCTATGGAAAGATCCACCATTTTCAATGGGTAAATCCACTATTTCTATGGCCATTTTCAATAGCTATGTTAAATTACCAGAGGGTAAGGGGCACCACCATGGCACCATGATGACTCAGTTTGTTTAAAAAGCCTGGAAAACCTGAAATTCCCGGTTGGGATGATGATTCTCACACTTTTTGTTGGGGAAGCACCAACTGCTGTCGTGTCCACTCCACGTCACCAATGCCTTTCAAAGCCTTGACCTAGGGATCCTCGAAATGGTCTAGCTAGGGTTTCTGGCATCCGGTCGTTTCGGCATATACCCTTGTTGGATAGTTGGATAAGCATCCCAGCTACTATATCCTTGATATATACATATATATTTGTATATATATATAAGTATATATATATAAGTATATATATATATATTATATATATATTATATATATATAGCTAAGGTGAACTGTCAGCTCCTTAGAGCCATTCGTCGATGGTAGGGTAGAACAATTTGGGGGTTGGTTATACCCCTTCAAAAAATAAAACCAAGTCACGACGTCAAAAAATCAATCCGCTGGAATCCAACTCAAATCAACTACCCTCTGGTAATTTGTTACATTTTGCTATGGAAAGATCCACCATGCTATTAATGGGAAATTCCACTATTTCGACTGGGCCATTTTCAATAGCAAACTGTTAAATTACCAGAGGGTAGATGATACTTAGATACATGCGAGCTACTAGATTTTCAAACACTTGCCATCTATGAAAGGATGGAATTTATCAGATTTTAGCCACTCAAATCCCTCGGCGCCATGGTCCAGGAGGAAGTGCGTCGCTTGGAGCTGGAGCTGCTGCGGGCGCGCTCTGCCCGTGGCCTCAGTGTGGTGCCACATGGATGGTGGCATCCCATGCGAAGCTGCATGGGGGAGGGGGGTGGCGATCCGTGGAGTGGGCTCATATATATATATATATGATATATATACACATACGTATATATATATATATATAACACATACAATATATTGTAAGTGGGGTAGCTCCACCTTCAACTGCACGCGCTCCCAAGCGCTCAACTGTTTCCCCTCCAGCGGTCGGCAACGATCGTCTGGCCAAAACGGATGCCAAATGGACGGCCACGTCCAAATCCACGACCCTGTCGTGATTGCAGCACAGAATGGCTTCAAAGACACGGATCCCTGCCCGCCCACCTGCTTTGGACGCCTGAGCCAATGTGTCTTCCACAAACGAACCTGACATGATGGAGAGATGGCCGGGCTTGAGTTCATTAGTTACGCTTATGTAGCGCCCTTCGTAGAAGAGGCGTTACGGCAGCTATTATTGGCAAGACCGGAGTTGATGGGTTCACATGTGGGCTCAAATGGAAGAATCACACTCCCAAAATTTATTTTTTTGTCGTTTGAGATTCTTTCAACCATTTGAGACGGTCTTTGGTCTTTGCACGTTTTTTGAGAATTGCATTTTCATCGCTGAGTTGGTAGTATCCATATTTAAGGGTGGCTCTTAAAAAGTGGGACTCCATAGCTTTTGTCAAGGCGTCTGCCAATTGAGCACCGGAGTGTACCCATCTGAGTAAAATCCCTTCTTGAAGGGCTTCTTTGATGGCCCTCGAAACCAACTGTACCCTGAATTCTGAGCATGAAGGTGGTGCAGTTCGGGTTGTGAGATCGTAAAGGCTTTTGCAATCTGTGATGGCGATGTCGGCTGTTTCCTTGAAAGTTGGTGCTGAAATGGCTGGTGAAATTGATTTCAGGGTATCTTCCGGTTTCCTCCAGTTTGTCCTGGGATCCAGGAGCCATGACCAAAAGATTCTGAGCCATGCAAGTTGGTCCAAAGCTGATGCTAGTGAGGTCGATTCAGCTGCAAGTGTACTGGTGACCACCCGTTGAATCTTCTTACAACCCCAGGCTATCGGACTAATAGGACACTGTTTATTATCGTTGATCTCCTTATGAGTTCCTACGATAAATACCCCTGCATGGGAATCTGGTTTCTTATTTGATGAAAAGGAAGCATCACTGAAGGCCATGAAACGAAAATCCTGCAATGGTATGGGCTTGATTACTATTGCAACATCATGATGTTTCTTGGCTTCATGGAGTAGTCGATTTCCTTCCATCAGGGTTTCCACTGTTGCATGATTGATGGCTGATTGGAGAAAAGAAAGCTTACTGCTGAGATCTGGTCGAGTGTTGGTGGCGGCATACTGTAAACTTCCCACTAGGCCCCGAAGGGCACATTTTTCTTACTCATTTATGGGTTCTTCTGGAGTAGTTTTGCGATTGGGATCAATGGCTATGGCTGGAATTTTCTTGACATAGGATGACTGACTCATGTGGATGCTCATGTCACCTCGCTGTGTTACCTCGATACCTGTGAATGTGAAAGCAGTGGTCTTATGGGATCCAAATGGAAATTTCTTTTCAAGGAGCTTAATTTTCTTGTCATAAAATTCGTTTCCGCCCCCGATGCCGTCGTCAACATGCACTCCAAGGATGCCCGCAAGTGATCCTGCACTGGGTTCTCCTTCAGGTACTCGTAACACAAACAAACATGGATCAAAAGGTGTCGCCTCAAAACCAAGTTGCTTCAGTTCGGTGACTAGTGCGCAATACCACAAGAATGGTGCGTCAATCAATCCATATGCACCTTTGTTCAGTTTCCCTACCTCATGATCTGTCATGTTCATGGCTGCTTTGAGTTCTTTGACTGGTTCAATTCCCATAATTCGATTTGATTGGGGCTGACCTTGAAGAAAAGCAGCTTTGATATCAAATGAGGTAAGCTTCCATCCACAGCTGGAAATCACTTGTAGGGCAATCATTTTGGAAGTTCGGCCAAGTGTAGGGCTGTCCCGAGGGATCTCCTCAATCTTAGGATCCATATACCCAAGAACCACTAGTCTGGCTTTTGCTTTGTGGGTGCGAGGGGTCCCCTTTGTGGTTGAACTTGTTTGGGGTGATTCACCTACATTATCTAGGGGCTTCCAAGTTAGTATCCACCGGCATTTCAGTATCTGTTCTTCGGGGATTTGATCTCTGAGCACCTTGGTGAGAGTTCCCGTTTGGATCCAATTTTGAACCTCGGCTTCCTTGGCTTTCTCGAACTCCTGGCGCTCCTCTCGTGAGAGTTCTGACAACCTCACTTCAGTCCTCTGTTTCTTGGCATTGGTGGCAAGCATTATCCAGGATTCGGTTTGGGTTTCAGGGATCCTTTCACCGGCCGCAAGGTTGATGTCGAACTCACATCTCCAGGCCATGTCGGTTTCCAGACTTTCAGCCTGAAGGACCCAGTCTGCATCTTGGCAAATTAGGAGCTCTTCACTGTTGGAAGCAGCTGGTGCTGGCTCAGCTTCGGCTGGTTCGGATGGTTCAGTTGGTGTCTGCTGTCGAGAGTTATCGGGCTCTTGATCTGGTTGAGGCAATGTTTCATTCAGGCTGCTGTTGCGGGACACCGCCTCTTCTGCTTCTGGTTGGATTATTGGTAGTGGATTATTAAGGTTAGTGGTGGTATCAGTTGGGAAATCGTTATGATGGGGTTCTACATTTGGACTTGGATTGGGTGATTCATCAGGTGATTGTGACATGCGATTGATTTGGTGTTGGAGTTCCGTAAGGTCGCTGGGCATCTCACAGCTCTCTCCCTGACCTTCCTCTGGCAATGCTAGGCGGATGTGTTCTGGAGCGCTTCGGAAGAGCTTTCCCCCCTGAGTTGTCCATACTGTGTGAGAACCATCTTGGATTACAACCCTCTGCGGCCCATGCCACTTACCCCCGGATGCATTTTGTCCGGCTCTCCAGATCATCACCCATTGCCCCTGCATATACTGGCCGCGGTGTGGGCATGCTCGGCTGAGCATGGCTCGGCGCAGTGCCGTGCTGTTATCTACGGAGTGGAAGGCTTTTCGGGCTGTCTCTCTCAGTTTTAGCATTTGTTGGAATTCCAGTGTTGTTGCGTCGGTGTCTTCCCTGTTGGCAACTTCATGGGCTGGAATGGAATCGTCACTGAGAATTGAACCTACCAAACGAGTATGTTTTCCAAACACAATCACTTCAGGGGCATACCCATGTCGAATGCTCATGGAGTTTTTCGCATGAGTACACTGATTGAGGGCTAATTGAAGTGCTGGATAATCCTCAATGGGCATCTCAAGGTCTATCTTAGTCAGCATTTTTTGCAAAAACCCTCCATGACGTTCGATTTTCCCTTGCTGCCAGTGAGCTTCAGGGGGAATGACACTTTGTTTGATATTGAACCTCTGCGTGAAATCTATAAATTCTTGACTAATGAGTTCGGTTCCAGAGTCTACTTGCATCTCCGAAGGGGGACCCGCCCAACTAACCCAGTGTTGATTAAGAAGGTTAATCAGATCTTTTGCATCTTTGGATGGTGATCCCATTGCCACATGATAATTGGTACCCCCATCAAGAACATGGTAGAAATGGAACAACTTTCCCTGAGAATTTTTCCATGTCACACCATCCAAATAGATCTTGTGATTGAAATCCATCAATGGCTTCAACGTTCCGGCTCGCTGGTGTTTCGGCGGTGAGCAGGCTGCACACACGGCACATTTCAATCCAAGAGCTGCTTGGACCATTTCCGTTCGAAAACCTGCTACTTGGAGAGCTTTTGACAAACGATCATTTGAAGGATGGCCCAAATTCTTGTGCATATTGATAATTTGTTGTTGTTCCCATTTAGGAAGTCCCTTGAATCGTAAATCTTGTTGGTGGCTCTGAATTTCGGGGATGTGTGGTGATGAGGCTGCTTGGGAAAGGGTCTGGTTGGGATTCGTTTGATCCCTCGTGGTGTCATGCTCTGGTGTGGCATCATCTGCACTTGGAACTTGGCCGGCGCAGTCGGTCTGGGGAACTGTCGGCATGTCTTGACTGCCGGATGCTTGTTCGGAGGATCTCGCGGTTGCGAAGTCACGGGCAAACATGGTTACATTGATCCTGCAGGCATGTGATGGGCGGATCAACTGTCTTTTTGATAAATGAACCCATTTTTCCCAATCCTTCTCGAACTTAATATCCCCAGTTGATCGTTGAATCATGAAACTTTTACGAGAGGGGGCTTCTAGTGGATCCATATTTTCAGGTGGCCCCATAGTTCTGTCGGTTCCTCTACATGCTAGTACTCGGGTGATATACTTGTCGGGGAATAACTCTTGTAGTTGGCTGATGAGGTTACTGTCCATGATCTCTGACTTTCCGACTCGGGGAATCTGTTGTGAGAGGGCAGTCATGGTGGACTGATACATCTGCAAAGGCTGTGACTCGCCTTGTTTGCCAGAAAGGCGTCTACGTTTGATTTCGGTTTCATTCTTGGCTTCTGGCGAGATCACTTCCGATCGGGCAAAACTGGCTGGCTTTCGGATTCGGTGAGTGCCAGCAAGCGCAGTGTCCTCGGCACAGTGGACCTGGTTGTCCCTCGGCAAATTGGGTCTCCTTTGGATACCTCGATTTGCTGTCATGGCCTTGGCAACAAGTCTGGCAAACTTTCGGGGGTATCGAGCAGTGTATTCCGTCCTCAGCAATGGCCCTGTTTTGGTCATGGTGGTTCCCTCGATGGCTTGGTGTTCATGTTGGCGATTACAGGTTAACCCATGTAACTTATGATATAACCCCTCATCGGTAGTTAACACAACCATGCCCTTTTTCATGAACATACCATTCAGTGGACACCGCAACTGCCCAGCCCTGCACATATCAAACTGACAAGCCTTAGTGTATGCATGGATTTCTGCCAGACCTGGGTGTGACAGCATCAAGGACCTGGCAGGCTGTTCCCAATGGAAATCCTGATCCCTCTGGGCTTGATGGCGGAACAACACAATACATAAGGCAAGTTGATACAGCAGTTGGTGCCGTCTGGTGGCGTATTCTTGTTGGCTTTCCAATGATCTGGACTCGTTCAATTGTGCCCATGAGGACCATGGCCCGCAGTCTGGACTCACCCACAGGTGTTTCGGTCTGTGGCGGATCAGGGAACTAAAGAGTCGTGATCGACCCTCACTGGTGGCGAGATCGGCTTCACTGTAGCCAAAGCGCTGTGCCGTCTGTCCTAGTTGGTTCACTTGGTGGGTCAGAGGTGATCTTTCACTACAAAAAACCTCTATCAAAGTGATTGGCTTTCCCATTGGTCGGACATGAAGGCTGATATCTCTGAGTTCCTTCTCAAATTGCTGAATCAACCTTTTGAGTGTTTGGATCTCACTTGGCATGACGGTGAAAATGTCTGCCTCCCAGTCCTCGCTCAGTCTGTGTCGGATGTCTCCAGGGATGTCATCGGAGGGGCTGTTGTCCCATGCTGCGTCTCGAGATGACGAATCACTCGAGTGAGTGCGTTCTCCATGTTGAGAATGCGTTGCTGCATTGCCTCCATCTCCTGGTTCCCACCGGAGGTCATAGTCGCTGAGGTGTACATCCCGGGTTCCATACCGGGCTCCATGGACCATCCTCCCTCCTCCATGTCGGGGAGGTGAATCGCTCGGGAATGTCCTCCTCGAGCCTTGGGCTTGGCCGCGGCGATCATGCCTGGGCTGCATGCTTTGGCACTTGGCTGCAGTGGTACACTGTCCGGCGGCACTACCGGGATTGGCATCTGGTGGGTCTCGTGCTGGGTCACCTTCAAGTCGATGTACTTCATGAACCTTCGGTGTTCCAACTTCGTGCTGCCCCCGTATCGAGACACCATGAAGGTCACCCACTCCTGGTCCTTCCATGCCTCGGCATATGGTTGGCCCAGATGTTTCTGGCCAAACGACACCTTCTCCTGAGATAGTTCCTCTAAGGTGAGGTGGCTCAGGTCTTGAACCTCCACTTCGATCGGTGTCTGAATGGCACGCAACCGTTGCTGGAGCGACGACATTGCGATCACAGTCTGGCGGCTTGTTGGCACTGGGAATGCTTGAATCTCGGGCCTGTACATCGATAGGGTCGGACACATTGAATTCCGCTGGCATTTCATGGTTCTGATTGGAGCTTGTTGGGAACTTCTGATCATCACTGTCGATTTCTGGGATCTTTGCATCATTTCTGGCAGTGGTGGTACATGGTGATTCATGAGGTGTGTGTTTGACAGCGAACTGGCATGAGGTTTCCTGTGGTTCAAAACTGATTGATTTCATGTGGCACGGTGTGGTATGATCATGTTTGACGTTAGGCACTGACCCTGCTGGCATCATCTTTTCTACCTCATCGGACATGTACGTCTCTTGCGGTGAAGTCGGCATGACTTTCCGCGGCAGGGTGGCTTGACATGCTTGTGTCAGCTCATTGAGATTGATCAAAAACAGACCACGGCTGGACAGCTGCAACTTCACTGGGAAGGCAAACATCGGGCTGTGCATTTCGTGTGATCGGCAGTCGATGCTGGCATGCAAAGCACGCATGAGAGTATTACTCAACAGAAATGGGGTACCTCCCGGGACTATGGCTATCTTTAAGGATAAAACGCCAATGGGGATCACTAAGGCCTGACTACTTGTTAGTGTGGCTTGGTTCCCAAATCTGAAAGTAATTTCACATGGACATCTTCGGAGTCGACTGCGGATCTGTGGCTCCAGCTGTTCAATCAGCGTGGTGACATGTTCACTGCCAATTACAGTTTTGGATGCCCCTAAGTCCAGGATGCCGGCCGCACCATGACTGGCAAAGCAGATCTGAGCTTCAACATGGTCTGATGGTTTCTGATCTGCCACCTTAGTGATAGGCATATGGTTTTCGGCCCTATGCACCCTTGGTTCGGAGACACGATTGCCAAAATGGCTGCGGTCAGGTGAAGTGGCAGTGCACTTCTCAGGTGGGCTCTCGTTCCTGAGCATTCGGGCTCTGAGTCTCTCTCGAGACGATTGTTGGTCAACCCTGGCACTACCTTCCCTTGATTCATGGTGAATCTTACCCTGGTAATGTTCTATGGATTGCTTGAGTCTTTCTCTATGGGAGGTAAATAAACCATCATGAAAAACCCCAAAAACATGTGCTACAGGCAGTCGTGTTTCATCTATGGGACACTGCTTGGAGGGATCAGCTTCATCGATGCTAGGTATCTGCAGGAACTCCATGGGCAAAACCTGAGACAGATCGGATCCTGTCTCCTCGGCGACCAAAGTGGTCGTGGGCATCGTCGTACCTGAGGTACTGGTTGATCCTGCGGAACCCTTGTTGAAAGGGCACTCGGCTTTCCAGTGGCCTTTTCGGCCGCATGCTCTACACGTTGAGTTCAGGATTCTGTCTTGCAACGTTCTTTTGGGTCGAAAGCTCTTGCCCCCTTTGCCCTGGTGTTTTCCCCCGTATCCCTTGCCTTTTCCAGACATGCTCGAGGAACCTGATCGTGACGTCGGAAAAAAACCTCGGTTTCGGAACTTCTCAGACAACCTTTTTCTGGCATCTGTGTATGCAGTGAAAGCCATTGAGAGCTCAGGATCATCTTGTAGAAGATCTTGAGCTGTACCCTCAAAGTCAGCTATGAGAACTGCATCAGAGTCTTCTCCTTCTGCGATCAAGGCCTCTATACAAAGTCTTCTTCCGTGATTTCGTCCGTCATCATCGTTTCTGTGATGTCATTCTGGTCCTCCAACATCAAGGCTGCTTGGTCATAGACTTTGGTCTTGACCCGTTTCTGTCCAGTGACATCCATGAAAAAGGATGCTCCCAAGAGTCGGATCGACTCGGCCACTCGCTTCATGGTCAGAGATCCTGCCTGCTCCTTGTCGGACTCCAGAATCACTCGCTTCTTGTCCTCGGCGGCAAGAGTGCTGCCACGCAAGACAATGAAAGCCTGAATGTCTTCCAGTCGAAGCTTGCGAGCAAGTAACTTGCTCCAAAGAATCTCTGCCCTGGCCAAGTAAGAGTCATTCGACTCATCCATCCGTTGGTTGCAGTGGAAGAGCGCCTGTTCGGCTTCATCAAACTGTTTTTCCAGTGGGATACGACCCCAGCTTCCCCCCAATAACTCGATCAGTCGCTCAATCGACTTGCGGTCATTCTGAAGAAGCTCTGACTGGTGGATCTGCAGTTTCTGAAAAGCGCTGCCCTGACAGTTAAGGACCAGTCTTGTTACCAGTTCAACATATTTGTCAGGTGGCCACGCGGCTGTGACCAATTCCACTTTCTGCTGGTAAATCAGCAAGTCATCCTTGGACGGGTCGAAGCTCGGCACTAGGTATGCCAGTTGGCTGCTCACAGATGAGGGTGCTGATCCTGTTGTCTCACCACCTCCAGCTGTAGTTCCCGGCTCTGGCATAGGCTTTCCCCGGATGCTCCTTTGTCAGGAGCTCCGCTACCAATGTAAGTGGGGTAGCTCCACCTTCAACTGCACGCGCTCCCAAGCGCTCAACTGTTTCCCCTCCAGCGGTCGGCAACGATCGTCTGGCCAAAACGGATGCCAAATGGACGGCCACGTCCAAATCCACGACCCTGTCGTGATTGCAGCACAGAATGGCTTCAAAGACACGGATCCCTGCCCGCCCACCTGCTTTGGACGCCTGAGCCAATGTGTCTTCCACAAACGAACCTGACATGATGGAGAGATGGCCGGGCTTGAGTTCATTAGTTACGCTTATGTAGCGCCCTTCGTAGAAGAGGCGTTACGGCAGCTATTATTGGCAAGACCGGAGTTGATGGGTTCACATGTGGGCTCAAATGGAAGAATCACAATATATATATATACATACACATATTTGTACATAGAACTACATGGATTTTGGACATGGGTTTTAAAGGCAATGGTTTTGGTGGAGAATGACCCATCCACATATCAACGGTTGGGAGCGGGCGCGGACTAAGGGACGAGCCATTGTGGAGCGTCAACTAGGAGAGGCCCAGGCAGCGGGCGAGCTGATGTGCGCTGCTTTCCCATTTGGTTCATGGGGGGTTTTCTGTGGATTTTTCCATGATTTTCCTTCATTATCTTCATTCAATTTATCAAACTCTGAACAAATTGCTTCATTGGTTGGACATTTTCTGTAGCTGATTGATGTTCAAGCTGCGCAGCAGAAGCGTTCAGAAGGCAGTTGGAACATGATGATTCGAAACCACACCAAGATGCATGGATAAGCTGAACAGCAAGAATATAACGCTAGATATTGAAACCAGCATCTCTGGGTGATTTGTTTTTTTTTTGGCGAGTTTGCTTGCAAAATTCGTTCAAGACTTCACGTGACAAGCATTGAGACCATTCAAAAGAATGTTGTGTTCAATGAAGAAACATGTGCCTCGATTTGTGAGCCGTGCTGTCATGGGCGTTTGTCCATCTCGCAGACGATACATACAGATGGCAGGACATGGCTTTGGGTTGTGGTCTAGGGATTTCACTGAGCGGACCCCGTTGAGACATGGTGATTTTGAAACTCAGGAGATGAGAGCGAGTGCGGTGAGGCATGTGATGGGCGGCCAGGGACTTTAAGATTCAATTCATTCCGATGCTTTAGCCAGGATTCTCGCTCAAAGTGATGTCATTTGGAATGAGATGTCTTGTGCTTGGCGTGTGCCTTTCAAAGAGCTTTCTAGACAGACAAATCATGCACGTTAGATCCGATATCCTCTCCTTGGTAGCAATTCTTGGCCCGCTTGCAGGGGCTGACTTTGTGTGGACCTAGCCAAATTCAGGCCTGGAGACCAGTTTGCTGCATGCTTTTATCCAACTCGAAATCTCTGCTGGGGTTGGAAGATTTTCCTTCAAAGAGTTCCACGAATTCCATGCGGCTCAGACACTATAGACAGTTGCCCATGTTATGTCGATGATTTTCTCTCCTTTTTGAAATCGTGGTTTGCGCAGAAATGGGGATAGGCTACTATAGGGCAATTTTATTTCCATCTATCTGTCTGTCTATCTATCTCCCTCTATCAATGCATCGATCTCTCTATTAATTGATGGTCAATATCCATCATACTGTGGATGGAAGAAATCCTGCACCAGTTGATAGATGGTTTATCCCATTATTTATAGGGTTTTAACCATCCAAGGTGGTGCAGGATTTCTTCCATCCACAGTATTGACAATGATTGCTGGTTCAAAGTTAACAGCCCCATGATCGCTGCTTATGACTTAAAGCCATCCATAGATCTGGGTAAATCATAACGACCGAAGCTTGCGACCGGAATGATGGTAAGGGTAACTATCCCCAAATAGCCCAACATTTCAGCTTAGTGAAATATTATATTATATTATATTATATGGAATTATATGGCTATATGGATGATTAAATCATCATTTGTCTCACTAAATGATCTAAATTACTTGTCCTCATCGATGATGCCATAGGTGCTGCGCGGCAAACACCGGGACTGCGAAGTGGTGCTGCTCTTGTGCAGCGAAAGCCATGAGGACCCCAAAATTGGGTCCCTGGGGTCCGGGTGGGTCTCAGATGAGGTAACCATAGTTACCCTCTGGTAAACTAACATAGCTATTGAAAATGGCCATTTATAGTGGATTTTCATTGGATTTTCCCATTATATAAACATGGTGATTTTCCATAGTTATGTTAGTTTACCAGAGGGTAGTCACTATAAGTAACCATAGTTATAAGCCAGTTATAAATGGGATAACCATGGATAACCCGATAACAAAACTTAGTTAGGACCTGCTAGGCTTATCAATGGCTTATCAAACACTTAGTTAGGGATGATCCTTCAACTGAAGTGACCATTGGAACGGGGCTCCAGAGTTGGAGACTACCCCAAGTGAACTATTGGGATTGCATGAAACATCCCATTTTGTAAGGGGAATTAAAATCAATCTTAACCCAATGGCAAACAGCTGCTAGACGGCTGGATTTTCCCAGTGTGATGATTATTTCTTAGTTGGGAAGCTACAAAATAATTGGTTTAATTGATTTCATCTGATTGTGGCGGTAGGAAACTCGGCCTTGAAGGTCGACGATTCTTCCTTGGCCCACTTTCGAAAGAACCAAACATATCGCTGCCCGTTTATCGCTGAAGCAAAGCTGTAGCGGAAAGGGGTAAATGACCACAGAGAGGATGAACATCCATTGATGGACATGGACCAGGATTTCCAGGCATTCCTCGTGAGACCAGGTAACCCCAAATCCCATTCAGATTTAACGAGGTAAAGCTTAATTGGTTCTGTGAATTAGCCAACTCGACGAGGTAGCCTTGTATTGGTTTGTTGCATGTTTGGACTGGGTTAGAAAAACTTTTGGGGAGCCACAAAGTTTGATTTTCCGTCACTAGAGGTCCAACTCCACAAAAGGAAGGAAAGAAACTTTTGCGGTGTAGGAAAGTTTTTTGAATGCATTCTACCCGAGCTTGCTTTGCTTTCATCACTATGGGAATGAAAGAGCTGCAAAGAAAACTGTTAAAACAATCATTGTACGAGAAGTTTTTTTGGGGTCAAGCTGTCGAACTTGCTCTTGTTTTAGTCACCATGACGCTCAAAGTGCTGGTGACCAGTCCTACCATTGAGGCAAGCTCGATCCCCAAACTAAAATTTTCAGTGGCGAAAGAGTTTTTTTGTTCGCTTGGCTTGGGCTACCCCACAACCTTAAATTTTAAACCCCTACTCAGAAATGACGAGGGGAAGTCTTCTGTATTGAACATGGGAACTAGCGAGGCGTCCCGTTGTCACACGAGGTAACCCCAAAATAAACTTTTAAGAGGGGGAACAGTTTTTCTGTCGCTTGGTTTGGGCCCCACCACAACCTGAAACCTTCATTCCTTATTGAGAAATAACGAGGACAAGCCTTATTTCCATCATGCGAATTAGCGATGCGAGGCGTTAAAACTGGGGAACGAAATAGCACACGAGGGAGACGAGGTAAGAAATAAAGGAATTTTGGCAGATCCCATGGTGGATCATCGTTTTTGTTGTTGAAAATGCCACTGCCTTGAGTTTTAATTCCCCATTTTTGGACGAACCCAAATATCATATTCTCAGCTACATTTCTCATTAGCATCCCAAGTATATCCCTATTCTTTTCTGCTTTCTGGCTCCATTTTAATTGGGAAAACTCAGCATTTCAGACTTGTCCAACATTCTTCGAACGAGGATGCCATTGATCTCACTCGAAAGAATGGTGTGGTCGACAGGTGGGGTCGGCGGATTTCCCATCCTATCCGGGAAGTTTTTTTTTTTTCAAACTAACTGAGTTTTATCTGAAAATAGGGTATATATATACACCACATTTCAATACATTTCATTCATTGGCTAATCATCATCCAGATTTTTGTTTGCCATAGTTTTGTTTCGGTGAAATCCCCAACATTCACAGACACCAGTGGGACGATGATCTCAGGCCAAGGGTGGCTCCCTGCCAAGGTATGAGGATTGGATCGCGCTAGCAAAAGTTCCCAACTTCAACTCCAAGTCTGCTTGGAAGTCCAAGAAAGGCAACCCTGTCGCTACCTGAAATCCAGATGGAATCTGGTTGGTGGTTTCAAACATTTTATAGTTTCCATAATATATGGGATAATCCTTCCCATTGACTTTCATATTTTTCAAGATGGTTAAAACCACCAACCAGGAAGTATCTATCTTCATTGCAGGAGTTTTTTCAGTTGGCAGCGCCAATTTTTCCAAAGGATGAACCCAAACTGGGCCAAAGACTTGGCTGGGTTGCTCTGGCCTCATTTCCTGCATAACTGGCACAAAAAAATGGTGGTAAATCGCAATTTTCACTTAACATCAATCAAAGTCATATATAATTCTGCATCTCTATGCAATTTCTATCCCAGTAATACTCTATCCCCATACTATATTTATGAAAACCCCCTAAATTCATGGGTGGCTTCAAACCTTCGCAAGATAGGCCTGAGCGAGGATCAAGCCAAGAAGTGGGCATCACGACAGTTAGAAGAGGCTGAGGCGCGGGGCATCTGCAGGCAGTTCGTTTGGGGATACCATTCGATATCCCACTGGTTCGTTGAAAAAGATGCTTCTCCCCACAGAAGAAACACATAGGTAAATGATGGTAAATGAGAACAAATTGTATACGAAACTGGCCCCTAGATTTTTTCCTAAAAGGACAATATAGATGGGGTATATGGGTATCCAATTTTCAGACACACCCATATTTCAAAAACAACTGATTATTAGATGTGTTCTTTATCATTTTAAGATGTATGTTTTGATATGTATACTGTATGTGTATACGTATATATATATATATATTATATATTGTTTTCAAGTGCCTTTCATAGTGTTGATCCTCGAATTCCTCCACCTAGGGTTCTTCCCTGTGATTTTATCATCGTGTGAATCGTGCTGCTCCTCACCAGGACGACGACGATGAAATGAGCAAAGATGGTGCAGTGCTCGTGTTCATCGTAGCGTGGCCAGCACTTTCCCATGCATGTTCTACGAAAGCCACCTAAAAAACAACACAAAGTCAGCTGAACTACTCTTCTAGCAACACCATTTCTTACATTTTTTTGTAGATTGGCAGAAGAAGCATCTCCCAAAACACCAGGACCCTCAACATTTAGCAAAATGGTTCATTTCAAACTCCAACATCTCTAATGAGTTTGGGCTATCCTCCACTTTTTCGAAGCATATGTTACTGGGATTTCCTTTTTTCGCCACCTGACTTCAGGCTCCTCCAAGTCTCCTTCAGTCTGTGGCCTGAGGCCGACGGCCACAAAGGTAAGAGCTACCTGTTCGTGCCAGATCTTGTGGACTGTCAGGAGGGTGTGCTACCTGAGAACGCTGCCACTCAGTTTTGGAGTTTTGTTGAGGGTTTCGATCTTCTCCACATGATGCATGATTTTAGCTTGTTCAAAGTGCTCCAAATCCACTGGTTGATTCACTAGATTCCCCGTTTCGTCTCTCGATCAGAATTGAGTGCACCGGCACAGTTCCCAACAGTGGATTTTTTTCTTGTGTGGCATTTGCAACTGTGCACTGATGTAGCAACGCAGATGCTTGTTTCGGGTTTTGGAGAGTTCTGGGAGTCCAGAGATTGATGCATAGAAAATCTATGAAAGAGAAGCGGCTTGAAACATTTTGCCCAGGTCGCTTTTGAATGGGGAGACCTAGATGATGAAGCCCGGGAGTTTAGCCGGCGCCGAAAAATGCGGCAGGACTGCTACACATCGCCAGAGCAAAGATTCGTCGAGTAGTGGAGAAGAATTCATCACTTTGTCCTGACTGGATGACATCCAGTCAGGACAAAGTAGGATGTGATTCTTGGGGTTGTTACTTTGCCTTCTGCGTCATCTCACTAGCAACAAATAGCTCTACAGTCCCTGCCTTGTATTTGGGGATGCCGCTTGGGTTTATCTGACATTTTAGCCAAGAATCGCAAATCCCATGGTTTAGATTTCTTTCCCCATTTTTTGGCACTTTTTGATGGCAACCAATTTGGGTGTACCCCATTCTTTCCAATGAATCCATGGCTTTAAGCGGTGGCTCCATGGCCCCATGGCACCGCTAGGAGATGACCGTGGAGGAACTGGATGCCCTGCTGGCGAAACGAAAGGAGGATCGGCGGAAGGAAGGCACCTGCGCTGCGCTTGCCATGGGATGGTTGGCTCACCGGTCTTTTCGCGGAAAGCTTTCAGCTTGTTGGGATAACAACAGAAGTGAACTTAAATAGACCTGGAAGTTGGACAGAGGCCAGACTACTTGGTTTGAAACCAGATTTCAACCAGATTTCAAGTATGGGTATGGGTCAATACCTATAGATACATTTTTAATGGGATGAACATCCATTTACCAGCTATTTTGATGTTCACCAGGGGTACAAGGTTTTGACCCATCCCCGTATCATAACTATCCAATTTTTGAGCCACGGCCATACCCTATGCGAATTTGTCGGCACTGAGGCGTGGAACTCTTTGATGATTGGCTCATCCATCAGATCCAGCCACGAATCTGCAGAATGACCAGCCGTTTTTCTCAAGGAATTCCATGGTTTGGGGGTCCCCCATCTAGAGAAACACCATAAACAAAGACCCAAAATCTTGAGGATGCAGGATGCATCCCGTTATGGTTATGCTTGTAGATCCTAGACATATTAATATGACCTCTGTAGCAAGGTCCCTTGGTACCCCTTTATTTTGACCCAGCTAATTGAAGTGCCAAGGAGCACCTTCCCTCAGGTCTAGTGACATGCCAGTGGAGGTGGTCCTGGAAAGTCCGGTGCCTTGACATTTTGAATCTTCGGACTTCGAAGATGTAGATCTCTCCTTTTTTTGTTCAGGCTCGAAGCAAATGATGAAAATATGCGTAATATATATATATATATAGTATGATTATAGATTATAGATTGTATTGCTGAGTACGAAATCAACTTATATCAAAACGTACGAGATCAACTTATATCAAGACAATCACGAAACTGTTGCAATATAGTACTATGTTGTTGACGTTGTTGTCCATCGGGCACATGATTTCAGAAAGAGAACTTTGCCGGTGCAAAACAAAGATGCTAAATTCCTGAAACTGATGTGTTGTCATAGTATTCATAATCGTTTAGGCTATTGGTATCAGCATCCTCGGGCATAGAATATCCAAATTGTCAGGCAGTGAGTTCAAGGGAATTTTTCCTTGAAGACGGATAATCTTAGCTGTGCGTACAGCACTAATCTGGTGGCAGAAAAAAGGACATGCTGTTGCAATTCGAAATATTCAATTTCAATAAGAACTGGGATTTTTCTTCCTGGTAAGTCTTGTATCAGCCGGTATCAGGTGCCGGCAGAGGAGGTGGAGATTCACACTGAGAAGGCGATCGCCACTGGGCCTTTCGCCACCTCAACTCATGGGGGAAAGAACATCCAGATTTTGGACCGTTCCCCGAAATTTTCAGTTGCCAGAATCAGTGGAAAAAATATGGGATCATAATTGAGGTGCGAATCGGCGCAGAAAAAAATGGTTTGTTTTAGTTAGACAATTATAGTATAAACTGATTCATATGTACCCTTCAAATCCCATAAATCTCCTGTGGTTTAGAGATCGTTTCCCCCCATTACAACCATTGCATATCTGATTAATTATGGCCATAATTTGGGGTAAATCAGAATTTTCAGACAGTCTAAATCATATTTTTGGTCACTAATGTACCATCATAAAGCGGATTAAAGACCACCATTAAATATCCAGCATTCAACATTTCATTCATATCCAGCATTCAATACCCCCATGAAAATCATATGAATTACAGCTGGCTTCCCCCATGAGGGAAACCACCAGAGGCCGGTGAATTGTGGCCAGGACATGGCTCTCCCTCCAAGTGCTCCCAGCTGTTTGCGTGGCATCGAGCTCGACTCTGACACGGAGCCTAGGGCCACGGGCGACTCTGCTTTTTAGATGCCAAGATAGGTTTGGTTTGATGACAAACATCCTAGACATTTTCCAGATTCAAAGTTTGAACTTTTGGTCTTTCAAACCGCTTGGTGATACAATCACTTTCGGCAACGCGACGCTTGATGAGATCAAACCTGTTTTGAAGGATAGTGATGACGAAAACGATGGTGGGTCTTCTGGCTGCATGGGCATGGTGGGGGCTCCGCTGTCCTTGCCTCTGGTGTCGAAGAGGGGCAAGCGAAACACCAACAATTGCAGCACCAGGGGGCTATGCTAGCTGGTTCATTGGGCAAATAAAACAAGCAAAAAAGTTAGGCATATATTATATTATACTGACTATATTATTATGTGGTTCTGGGGATATCCCAATTATCCCAATTATCCCAACATATATTGGATATATTGGGATATTCATGTATTACAATTATTACCTTTTTTATCCCAATGATATTGGTAAATGGCTAATATTATTCCATTATTATCCCAATTATCCAAATTAGGGAAATTATTGGGATAATTGGTAATAATTGTAGTATCCAATTATCCAATTATTCACTATTATCATTACAATTATTATCCAATTATCCACTATTATTCCTGGTTCATATATTACCCATTTACCAACAGTACCAGCTTATGGGATCTGGGAGCCTCCGCAGATCAGGCAATGTGCAAAACAAATGTATATCATTCTTTACAATATATAGTACCTATGGATTTCTGTACATTATATGTATATTATATGTATATGACATTTACACAGTATATGTATATATGTATATGTATATATGATATATATGTATATGTATACAGTATATATATATATACACAGTATGTGTATATCTATATATACAATTATATATATATAGGGATCCTCGTATCTAGAGTATGTGTATGTGACTCCTGACAGCTGCCCCCTCCCAGAAGCGATGCCTACATCGACTACCTACGGCGGCGCCTGTCCTCGGCACTGCCGCCCGAGCGCCTGCATTGTGCAGATCCGCGGGAGCTGGGCGAGGCCGATTTCACCAGTGGATTTGGATTTGAGGTCGTTGAACTGGAAAGAACTGGAATGTGTTATGATATATCATCTATATATCTATATATATCATCTATATATATATCATCTATATATATATACATATATATCATCTATATATATATATATCATATATTGATAAATATACGAGATATGATAAAATATATATGATATATGATATATGATAGTAGATGACATTTTAGAATTGCGATTAAATTGATATTGAGAAATGGGAGTTTAGCTAAGAACAAATGGTGATTTAGGCATCAACACACCATGAATTGGGTGTGTCCACAAATGTTGGAGGTTTACTGCAACATATGGCCGTGAAAAAATATGGCGGACAATGATTGGATTTTGGGGTACAGTACCCCATTCTTGGAGACAGCCATGGCAGGGTTTGGGTCAACATGATTGGACGCCGACTTCATACACCTTGAGTTATACCCAGTCTTTCCATGCCCAAACATCCTTTGCATTTGCGTGGCAGCTAACGCAGGGGAGTGAAGAACTGAGCTTGCGAGATGCTTTCCAGCGATTATTGACCCAACCTCGACCCAAAGATTTGGAAGAGGCGGGATGAGATGAAGACATCTGCGCTTCAAACAGCCCAAACAGCCCAAATAGCCCAGTTGCCATGGCTCACCATGGTCCCAGGTGGAGCTCGATGCGCTTGGGGCATCTTACGCCGATGACAGCGACGGTACCGAGTCGCATGAGTCGGAGAAAAACGCTGCCGGCGGTACCTGGGACTGGGACTTGACCGAGTGCCGGCAGTTTCTTTAAGGTCACATTGAGCAGTACCCTCTGGTGAACTAACATAGCAATGGAAAATCACCATTCTTAATGGGAAAATCCACTATAAATAGCCATTTTCCATTGCTATGTTAGTTCACCAGAGGGTAGTTGATGAATTATTCAATGGGATCATGATTTAACCATGATTCAGTTCTTAGAAGGGTGTTTTAAGACCAAACTATATTAATCAAGCTATATCAAACTATGGGGATGTAACTGAAAAATACTGGTTTTTTAAGCGCACATTTCAGGAGAAACGCATCTTCTCACGGCACTCAGATCGTTGATCTGCGGTGTTAGATTACTCTGATGGTAGTGCTTCTGTGAGATTTTGCCATCGACGGAGGCTTGCCTTTCACAGTTTGCTAAATGTTTTATCCTATAGCGGAGGTCCCAAGGCATACTTCACTGGCATAGTTCATATATTGTTCATATATGATTAAAGTTGGCTGCGGTCTCCCGAATGGTCTCCTTTGTGGGTACTTCCCGGTTTCAAAGGCAAAGATGACACAGTTCCAGCAGTGCCTTCTTTTGAAGCATTTTTCGGAGCAGCTTCAGATGTGCTCTACTACCATCCGGAGGCACAAACTCTCCACCACACTGGATGCAGATTTCCTTGCAACTCAAAGCTGCCTTCTTCAGCACTACCACATTAACGAAAAGGTAATCTCAAAGGCAATTGCTGTTTTTTTTTGGCTTTTTGGCACTTGAAACTGAGCCAGTTCCGAGCATATCACCAATTGATATCAGGTGAAGATGGACTACGTTCCATTCCTGAGGAAATGCGTCGGTTCTCCGGAGGCCAGCTATTCCTATTCTTGTTGGTTGAATCTGTTGGATGTTGCTTTATGATGCTTTTTGACATATATATATATAGATACACACATATATGTCTATATTGTAAATGCGGTAGCAACTCAACCAAAAACCCAAGGAAAGGTTCCCTGCCACACCACAACGCTGCTGCGACCTCACAGCTTTTTGTATGCACCACTGAAAGCGCTGTCACCCCAGCGTCTGTTGTATGGCCGGCCACGGCCTCCAAAAACTGTAGCACAAACCTATGGCTCCACCGGGAAAACACGTATCCCACCCTCCGCTGCACCTATGGGCTGCCCTGAGCCTGTGTTTTCTGCGGAGGTTCGCCGGTTGGCAAAACTGAGCTGAAGGCCTCTGGACAGACCCATGGATAGGCATGTTGGTGAAATGAGATCGTTCACATTCCCATTTATTCAATATTTTAATTGATTCGAGCTCATTTCACAGGCGGCTGATCGAAGCCACTTTAGTCTGTTTCGAGCATTTGCTCGATTTTTCAAAACTTCATCAGCATCGTGCAAACAGTAATGGCCCTGGCGAAGTGTTTCTCTGAGAAATTGTCCCTCCATGATCTTCGTTAATGCATCTGCAAGCTGAGCTCCCGAATGTACCCAGTGTAAACGTATGTTTTCAGAGAGTATATCCTTAATGGAACGAGCTACCAATTGGGTTCGGAATTCTTGACATGATGGCACTGCAGTTCTGGTTGTTAAATCATACAAGCTTTTGCAATCAGTTATCGCAAGGTCCTTGTCCTCGGCTTTCAGCGTCGGAACGGTCAAAGCTTCTGGAAGTGTCTTGACGGTCTCCGGCTTCTGCCATGCGATCTTAGGATCGATAAGCCAGGCCCAATAGACACGGATCCATGTGAGCTGATCCAGCGTAGATGAGAGGGCGGTTGCCTCTGCTGACAATGTGCTTGTCACTACTCGTTGGATTTTCTTAGTTCCCCATGACAAAGGACTGATTACGCAAGTTTGATTTTGAGAAATCTCTTTGTGGGTTGCCATGATAATCATTCCCGCATAGGATTCTGGTTTCACCTTGGATGCAAATGACGCATCTGAGAAAGCTAGGAACCTTAAATCATGGATATTGATGGGTTGTATTTTGATGGTCACATCATTATGTTTCTTTGCAGTGTGAAGGGTTTTATTGGCCATTATAAGGGTGGTTATTGTCGCGGTGTTAATCTGGGATTGCAATTGGCTGAGTGAGCTTGTGAGATCGGGTCTGGTGTGCACTGCTGCATACTGCAACGAGCCAATGAGGCCGCGCAATAAGTGCCGTTCTTCTTCGGTCACAGGTTCATTTTCTTGTGCTCTGCGTTCTGGCTTGATGCAAATGGGATTGATGTTTTTGACATATTGGGATTGTGACAATTCTATGCTGTTATCTGGATTCTGTTTGAGGTCAATTCCTGTGAAAGTGAACACCCGTGATTTCTTGGATCCGAATGGGTATTTGGATTCCAATTTGGAAACTTGCTCTTGGAAAAACTTGTCACCCCCGTAGATTCCGTCATCCACATGAATTCCGAGTACACCTGATAGTGTCTGATCTTTGGGGTTCCTCAGGACAAACACACATGGATCGAACGGGCACGGCTTAAAACCAAGGTTTATGAGTTCTTCTTGCAGTGTCTGGAACCATAAGTACGGCGCATCGATGAGCCCGTACGCAGATTTGTCAAGCTTACAGATCTCGCCTGTCTTCAAACTCATTGCCTTGGCCAACTCCACAACCGGGTCAAGTCCTATGATACGATCCTTTTGGGGCTTTCCCTGGAGAAAGGCTGCTTTGATATCGAAAGAACCTAGGGACCAACCCATTGATGCAATCAATTGCAGGAGTATCATCTTTGATTGTTTACCAAGAGTGGGGCTGTCTCTGGGGACTTCTGTTAACTGGGGATCCATGTAGCCTAATACAACCAAACGTGCTTTGGGTTTATGAGATTGAAGCTTGCTACTTTTGGTTGCATGATCGCTACTTGGTTCATCCCTTGGTTTCCAAGTGAGAATCCAACGGCATCGTAGAATTTGCTCTGGTGCGAGCTTTGTCCGCAAAATCCTGGAGACTGTTCCAGTCTTCAGCCAATTTTGAACTTCTGATTCCTTGGCTTGTGCAAACGCCTTTTGTTCCTCACTGGTCAACATGGATAGCTTCACTTCGGTTCTCTGTTTCTTATCAGTTGTCGCTATCAAGAGATCATCAGGGGACCAAGTTGAACATTTTTCGGAATCAATCCAGCTGGGCATTTCGAGTTCACACCTCCAAGCGCAAGGGATCGCATTCGGGTCGATTGGCATGACTTCATCTTCACAACACAGGAGATGCGTTGTGACAAGGTCATCGTCACTGGTATCCTCTGGGACTGGTGTCTCAATGGCAGGATCATGTGGTTCATGAGACTGATTTCCCGTTTCAGGTTCAAAGTCAGGTTGATCTTGTGACTGGCTTTGATCATCTGGGTTGGACTGATGTTCACTGTTATCGGGGGGATTTACTGGTGGATTACTTGTAGGTGTACTTTCATTGGGAATAATCTCAGGCATGCTTGAGGTCTGAACGGTGTTTGGATTATTGATTATGTCTTCAAGTGGAATTTTCTGTGCTTCATCAGAACATACTGGTCGGACGTGTTCAAGTGCCCTGCGGTACAACTTTCCCCCTTGGGTGGCCCAGATTGAGTTACTTCCTTCTTGAGCAACAACCTTGAGGGGGCCGAACCAATGTCCTCCAGTGGGTTCTGGTTGCCATAACGTTACCCACTCCCCAGGGTCATACGCATTTCTGTCCGGTCTGGACCGGCGCAAGCAAGCTCTCCGGAGGGCCTGGTCATTATCGGCCTCATGAAATGCCACACGCGCTCTTTCACGGAGCGCCAGACTTCTTCTGAATGCAATTCCATGAGCATCCTCACGGTCGGCACTGGCCAGCGATGACACGGTTTCACAACTGGTGATTGAACCTGGGACTTTGGAGTTCTTACCAAACACAAGGACTTCTGGTGAAAAACCTTTGCGAACACTGAGCTTGTTTTTGGCATGCGTGCATTGAACAAGAGCTTGCTGCAAGTCCACATATGTTTGGATTGGCATGTCATGATCTATCTTATTGAGCATTGTTTGCAGGATATGTCCATGTCTTTCGCTGCGTCCATTCTGCCAATGTGCATGGGGAGCGGCTGTCACTGACTTCACGTCAAAACGCTGTAGGAATTCAGTGAAAAATTCACTTGTGAATTCGGTACCTGAGTCCGTGACAAGCACATTTGGTGGTCCGGCCCATTGAAACCAACTTTCTGACACACATTGAGCGGCTTGCTCTGCGGCACGATTTGGAGCAGGTGTTGCTACATGGAAATTTGTCGCTTGATCCAAGATGTGATAAAAATGGAAAGTTTTACCGGCTTTACTGGTCCATGTTATCCCATCAATAAACACCTTATCATTGAAATCAAGCTCATGCTTTAGAGTGCTTGGTCGGGCAATCTTCGGCTGTTGATGTGAAGCACAATTTTCACATTTCATGTCAAACACTGCTTGTGAGACTTCGGGCCTGACTCCTTGGTTCCGCAAAACCATGCTCAGTTGTTCAGGACTCGGGTGGCACAGATTTTGGTGTGCACGACGCAGCATCGCCTGCTCTTCGCGAGGCAAGGACAAGAACCTGTTGAGCTTGCCCTTCGATTCACCTAAGTCCATTTGGATTTGAGATCTGGACGACGAGATTTCGGTATCCCTGCTTGGGACCTGCTTATCCCCTTGAACATCTTCTTGAACATCTTCTGGTTTTCTGGGTTCAAGGACGTTTGGTGGCTCCGAAATCTCTGTCACTTGATCTTGGGAACTTGGTGGACTTTCCATCCGGGGCGGTGAATCACCTCCTGCTCTGGCGGCTTGTGGGTCTGGCTGACTGCCGGCCGGGCTTGGTGCTACTGCTACAGGATTGGCCGCGAAGACAGTTATATTCACTCGACATGGATACGATTTACGGATGATCTTCCTTTTGGAAAGTACATCATACTGTTCCCATTCATCAGTGATGATTTTTCCAGTGCTTCTCAGTTTCATGATTGATCTTCGGAAAGGAGCTTCTTTTGGGCTTATTTCTTTTGGTGGGGCCATAGTGCGTTCGGTCCCTTTGCAAGCTATTACCCCTTTGATGACCTTTTCAGGGAACATTTCTTGAATCCTTTGAATCACTTGTGGTTGTTCAATGGTTCTTTTCCCTACCCTAGGCAGCATGGGCTCGATGATACTGAGAATTTCAAGCAGTCCCCTCCGGGTTTCATCCCCTGGTTCATTAAGGGCATTTGGATTGTTCGGGGATTGGCTTATCTTCTTGAGTCTCCTACGTTTCTCACTGGGTTGATCATCGAGTGACCTGTCTGCTGGCAGAGATTTGTGCTGTCGTGGTTGAGACAGCCGGGCTTTCTTGGTCAAACGGGACTCCACGGCGAATGCACTGCTGATTTGAAACCATTGATCTAGAGCTACCAGAGCCTGATCGGCAATGTCACCTACTGGCACTTCTTGGGGAAAACTTCTTTTCACCAGGCACTTTGCAACCAGGCGTGCAAACTTCCGTGGATACCTTTCAGAAAATTCGGATCTCGCAATTCCATGGCCATGCACTCTGGTTGAACCTTCGATGGCCTGATGGTCATGCATTCCTGGGCATCTCAGTGGGTCAAGAAGCTGTTGCAATTGTCTGGAGGTGGTACGTATGTGCATTCCCTTTTTCATGGGCTTTCTGTTGAGTGGATCTTGGAGTCCACCTGCAATGCACATGTCAGGTTTGGCACTAAGGGTGTATCTATCTAACTCATTTAGATACGGCAACAGAAACATGAGGGACCCCTTAGGTTGTTCCCAGTGTGCATGGCGTCTGCATCGATGCTGGTGTCGGAAAAGCACCAAGCATAGGGCTACTTGGCTGAGCATGTCCTTTCTTTCAGATTGAATCTTGTCCCACAGCTCTAGTGATTTCTGGCTATTCAAAAACGACCATTTGGACCACGGTTTGCAAGTTGGACTGACCCAGACATGCTTCGGCCGGTGGCGGCAGATGATTCCGAACAGCTTACTCCTACCCTCAGCATTCTGCAGATTGCCTTGGTTCAGGCCGAAACGGATGGCTTTGCCTCCAAGATGGTTTACCTGATCAGTCAGAGTGCTTTCTGGACTGCAAAAAACTTCCACGACATCAACTGGTGGTCCTATGATCTTGGTGTTTGTTTCTATGGCATGAAGTTCCTTTTCCATCATGGACACCAGGCTTTGGAAGTACCTACGTTCCTGATTACTCTGGCTTTCCATAAACTCATCTATCTCCCCGGCCATGAGCGCCCAGTTGCGATCATCTTCACTGAATCTCATGCTGTCCAGGGATCCTCCCATTCGGATGCCAGAGGGAGCACCGGGAGGTCGTCGTCCATAGTCGACGGCACTGGATCTGCTGGCACATTGGGCGTCAGGTGGACCAAGATCTGATGCAGCGCATGCTCGAGGCTGGTCATTCGAGCTTGCAGGCTGCTCATCTCGGCATTGACTGGCTCTTCGGGACATGCATCTGGGTGAGGCGCTGGGCGGCTCTTTGTGGAAGCTGCCAAGATCTTCGGAGCGGCCTTGGCTTTGGCCTTCACTGGGGCTGGTTGTGGAACTTCTCCCCCGCTGGTCTCGGTCTCCTCGATCCTGAGCTTGATGAATCGAATCATCTTCTTGTGTTCCACATCTTTGCTTTCCTGATAATGCCCCAGGAACCAGCGAATCCAGTCCGGTGCCGATTCCCAGACTTCTGCATATGACTTCCCCTGATGGGCCTTCCCGAATCGCACCCTCTCTGTCAGAAGCATCTCGAGAGTCATGTGGTCGATGTCCTCGGTCTCCGGACGTGGCATCTCCGCTTGCACACGCTGGAGACGTTTTGTCCAGTCGCTCATGGTTCAGTAGCGATCTGGCGGATGCTTCACGGTGGGCTGACGTTTGAGATTCAGGGCTCACGGTCTTGGTTTCTGATCTTTCCGGTGATCCATGGTCCCTTGACATGCCCTTTGGGGATTCCGTTTGTTTTGTCATTTCACATTGAGGTGTTTCATGGAGAACTGGCTGTGATGCTGGAAAACTTTTCTCATGGTCATGTTTGGTATTGGATCCTGTTGATGGAGACGGTGAAAACTCAACTACCTGACCTGCCTTGGAACATGTGTTTGTGAACATCTCGGAACCTGCAACTGACGCTGACTGGCTCACGTTTTCAGAGGATTCCTGGGCAAAAGTCTCGGCTGTCTGATTGGAGCCTTTCTTCGGAGAAGACACTTCAAACAACAAGTTCATGTCGACTAGATACAACCCCTTGCTGGATAACTTCAGTGGTATGTGTTGTCCATGTTTTGGAAGGATCAACTGATTGGCACTTGTATCTACCATGGCTTCCAAGGCTCTCAAAAGCGTATTCGACACCAGAAAAGGTGTGGCTCCTGGAACTATTGCGATCTTGAGATCGAAACCACACACTGGCACCACCATCGCATGTTCGGATTTGAGAGTACCTTGATTTCCAAACCGAAAGGTAACATCACAGGAACACCTGCGAATCTGTTTTCGGATGTCGACAGGAACATTTCGTAAAAAACCTGGTACGAAATCACTACCCATCACAGTCTTTGTGGCACCAGTGTCAAGGATACCCCAAGTGTCGTGGGTGGCAAAAAGTACCTCGGAGGTGTCATGCGAGGCATCAGGCATTGGGCTCTTCGGCTCAGATACCTTCGGTGCATGATTTCTGTCCAAAATGGACTGGCTGACAAACGGGCTTTGAGGCAACTTGGAACACTTGGTCTGCGGACCCGGCATACTGTACACGGATGCATTTTGGTTCACTGCAGACCGATCAGGTGCTGAGGCAAGGCGGCTCTCAATCCTGCTCACCAAGGATGCAACTCTGGAATTATTACCCTGATTACCCTTAATCCGGCTCCTAATTCGTTCCCTTACATCCCTCATGTTTATAGGATTTCCCTGGCTTGGACTTTCACCTGTGACATTGAACAAAACTGACTGTACAAAACTCAATGCATGTGTTCGGATGTTGTCCTGTGCAGGCGGATGGACTTCAGGAAGGTTCATGAACTCCGCAGTCATGACATCACTGGCAGCAGAAGATGCGACACCCATTGAGAGAGTTACAGGGACCGTCGAGGCTGACGTGCTTGACATAGACTGGCCACGATTCGGACACTCGCTCTTCCAATGGCCTTTTCGGCCGCAGATCCTACAGTTGCTCTCTAAGATGCGCTGCTGCAGAGTTTTCCGGCTGGTCCAAGGATTTTTCCCTTTGGACTTGCCCTTGAAGCCCTTGGATTTCCCCTTGTTGGAGATTGGCCAGAATCTCCTGGCTCGATACTTCTCACTCAGCTTCCGACGTGCTTCCATGTAAGTCGAAAACGCTGCTGCCAGATCTTCATCCGACTGTACAACTTCTGTGGCAGCAGTCTCAAAATCTGCCACGAACACTGCGTCCTCGTCGCCCTCCTGGGCCAAACTTTCGATATAGTCCTCTTCAGCGACATCTTCATGACCTGTAACATGTGCGGAATCTTCGTGGTCACCTGACTGTTCCACATCCTCTGCAACAAGGAGGGTCTGGTCGTACACCTTCGCCTTGACCCCTTTCTTGTTGGCACCTGTCATCTCCTGAAAAAAGGATGTGCCTAACATTCGAATGGACTCCGTCACCTTGACCATGGTCAATTTCCCTTCCAGTGAATTGTCGCTATCAATGATGACCCGTTTTTTGTCTTCACTTGACAGCTGAGCTCCCCTAAGGGTCACATACGCCTGAAGATCTTCGAAAGTCAGCTTCTGTGCCAAGAGGCGCGTCCAGAGAACATCAGCACGAGCTAAATAGCTATCATGGCTTTCGTCCCCAAGCTGAGAACACTGATACAAGGCCTTCTCTGCATCAACATATCTACGTTCCAACCCAGTCTTTCCCCAGTGACCACCAAGAAGCTCGATCAACCTTTTAACCCCCTTCTCCTCATTGACACACAACTCCGCATGATGCAGTTGCAACTTGGAGAATGCGGTTCCTGTTGTATTCAAGATCAGTCGGGTGATCAACTCTGAAAGCTTCGATGGCGGCCAAACTGCAAGCACGAGTTGGACCTTCTGCTGGTACAGTTGCAAATCGTCTTTACTTGGATCAAAGCTAGGTACCAAGTATGCCAGTTGGGTGGATATGGTTCCTCCCACCGTCTCGGATGCTTCAGTGCCTGAGGCTCCATCACTGCCTGGCGGCATGGTATCGGTCTCACCTGCTGATCCTGGCAGCAAGCTAAACTGTCAGCTTTGCACCAAGGTAGCTTCCTGGATACTCCCGACGGCTGTCGGGAGCTCCGCTACCAATGTAAATGCGGTAGCAACTCAACCAAAAACCCAAGGAAAGGTTCCCTGCCACACCACAACGCTGCTGCGACCTCACAGCTTTTTGTATGCACCACTGAAAGCGCTGTCACCCCAGCGTCTGTTGTATGGCCGGCCACGGCCTCCAAAAACTGTAGCACAAACCTATGGCTCCACCGGGAAAACACGTATCCCACCCTCCGCTGCACCTATGGGCTGCCCTGAGCCTGTGTTTTCTGCGGAGGTTCGCCGGTTGGCAAAACTGAGCTGAAGGCCTCTGGACAGACCCATGGATAGGCATGTTGGTGAAATGAGATCGTTCACACTATATATACATATATATACACATACATATATATGTAAATATGTTACATCCATGAAATTATACTATATTACATAAAGACTTTTTTTGCTGGTTGAATGAGGCTAGGTCCGCATTTTTGTTCCAATGATGAGAATTGTCTGGAGATGTTGAATTGTGGACAGTGGATCAGCAAGTTTTCCAATGAGAGAATCATCCAATGGGGTTTCTATGGTTTCTTTTCCATCCTAAAAGGGGATTGCTAAGCAGCAGTTTGCTGGATCACCAAGCCACTATCCGCAATGGGCTTCTTTCCCCCCAAGGCTTTGCAGAAATTCTTCGAGCGCCTCTTCTTTAGCACAGTGACTGAAACTTTGTCAGAGCTGACCTTGACGGAAGAGACGAGGCGATGCAGTGCATGCAGTGCCTCAAACCTCTCTGTCACATGGGGCTGCGTTTCATCCCATTCGGAAAAGCCTGACATCTCTGACTCGTTTGGCCAGAGTGAAATGCTACAAAAAGCCTTTGGATCTTCAATTCTTACAGGAACAATCTGATACAATTGGTATCCTCCCCAGACAATTGAGATGAGTCCCCCGAGCCAGGCCCTTCACTCGCATTCGTTCATTGATCTACCAGAAAGAGAAGGATGGCCCGGTGTATCGTCGCCCAAAGGAACGGCCAAGGATTCCAGTGAAGGTGCCCGGTGCTGTTTATGCGGGGTTGGATAGATAGGCACCGGAGGTCCTCATATGTGTGCAACAAGAGATTGGTAGTAAGTTGATGAAGTTAGTAGACAAGTTGGACAAGCTTGGACGTTCTTCAGTCAATCGCCTCAATTATTCAGACTACTGGGTACTTTTAACAATTTTTCCCCCAAGGTTTGAGCCCTCCGCAGTCCATTGTTGTTCAAACTAGGCACTGCAAATCATGGCCCTTCAAGATTTGGAATCTGCCATCTTTGATGGCCATCTCAGCCATCTCCATGTGGATTGGCCAACCCTTGGATCCAATCCCCAGAAGAAACTCCTTGGACGCTTCCTGGTGCTGGTTGGCGCCGCTTCCAAAGTCCAGGTGCCCGTGACGTCGCACGGTGCGAGACGCCTGCACGACATGGCGGTGCGGGGTCGAAGTCCACGGGTTCCACGGTGGATCGCGGCCCTGAAGAGCAGCGCACGGCTGGAGCGTCGTCAGTGGCGTGCGGATGAGGTGTTTGGGCAGTGGAATCATAGTGACCTGGATCGCATGGATTTGCTGAAGTTGTTTTTTTTAACCATTTCCCCTAGGTCAATCCACCATTTTGGGGAATCTATTGCCATGATCTGCCATGATTCATGATGATTCTTAAACTCTTATGGCCTCCTCAAGCAATCCAAGGTGAGGACGCGAAAGCGGAGAAGTGCTTGGAGGAATGGCTCCAAGTGCTGTATGCTGACACCGATGCCAAAGAGATGCGTCGGCAGGCGTTGTGTGATGCTCTTCCAGGGGCCATACAAGATATCAAGGCGAAGCTGGTGGAAGGAAAACCAAAGCAAGTGCTGCTGAAGAGTTTACATTGGTTGATTCTACAATCCGACTATCTAGTTTTGAAGGATCGATTTGGCTTGTGTCTACCGGTGCTGCTGCAGATTCTCGACAGCTCCACAGATTCCAGCCTACGTTTCCTGGGTTGGGATGTGCTGAATTTGTTGCTGGATAGGGCTATTGCAACAGAAGTGCAGAATTTCAGCGTGTGCTTGGCCGATTTCTTCCAAACCCATTCGCCATATCCACAGGAGGACATTTGTGGCCTCTCCGTCGTTCCCTTTTCGCAAAGCTTCGCACAGTTTTTGACGAAGGCGTTTGCTGATGGCAAGAGTGACGCTTGTGTGAGTCGAGAAAAGCAGCTGGAATTCTTCTTCACCTTTGGCTTCTTCCATTGTAAATCGGCCAAGTCAGAGCCTTTCACACTCTTTATGGAATTTGGGCTTTTGCCCCTGCTGGAGACTTCAATGCTTGCACCCAACTTGCAAGAATTGTCACAACAACTCCTCCAGAGTTGCGAAGGTCCGCAGATCTTAGAGGTGTTGCTCTCTTGGCGTGCCATTGTTTTGCTATTCAACCAACTGCCTCAACGTTTGGGAAGGTACTTTCAGGACATCCTCCTGCGAGTGATTTTCAGTTATTTGACATTTCTGATCTCAGATCCTCCTGAAGGCTTGGCAGATGTGGACGTGACCGACTACGACTTGGCGGGTTTTCGATCCCCTGTGGCTGCATGCATGACTCAAGCAGAGTGGGAAGAGGCAATATCTCGCCGTGCGGAGCTTGAAGCTCTGCTAGGTGAGGTGCTGAAGATGTTGGCCCAGCACCAAGCAGGGCTCTTCAACAAAACCTTGATGCAGCTTCAATCTGGTTCCTCCTTTCCAGCCAAAAATTTGGCAGTTGAAGCCCTTTCTCCGCAGCTACAGCGCTTTGTCCGCTTTGCCAGAGAGGTTGCAGAGACTGTCGAAGAAGCTGGAGCCCAAAAATGTTTGCCACGCATTGCCGCTACCAATCACTACAATTACAAATTCAGTTACATATTATTACGTTTCCGTGACCAATCATTACATACCATTCGCAGGTTACTGCGGGGAAGGTGGCGACATGGCAACCATCCTGACATGAGACATGGGTACATCATGTATATACATGTATATACCACATATTTGCATATGGGGATGGGTCAAAACCCTTGTACCTAGTGAACCCCAAAATAGCTGGGATTTATGGATGTTCATCCCACTAATAATGTATCTATAGGTATTGACCCATACCCATATAAACGAGTGCAATGTTTTATACACGAGGCCCAGGCGTCCAATGTCCAAGTGCTATTTTGGCTCATGGCTTCATCGGCTTCGCCGAGCGTCAAGTTGCATAGGGGAAGCCTTAGGAATCGATGGCAAATCGGTGATGATTCATCAATGATCAGTGAGGAATCAGCAATCATCAGAGTTAGGCGAACTCGTTTGATGTTTGAAGGCTCACTTTGACTTTCAGCCTGTTTCCCCGCAAAGATGACCTCAGGGCACCATGCATTGATCCTTCATGAGACTTGGCTCAACATGCCATCAGCTTAGTATCCTGAAAAATCAACCCTGCACCATCTTTACTTTTGTGAATCCTCACAAAGACACGGGAGTCGCATCACTTTGATTCCATTACTAACAGCATTTTGGCACAATGCCGTTCTTGAAATGTAGATGGATCAGTACCAAAGACCCAAGTTGGGGCCGAGGAACATCCAAAGCTTTGACGCCACTAGTCACTAACGGTTGTCTATTGGGGGATTACCATCAATTTGGGATGTATCAGTATGATAAAACTGTGAGGCAGATATAATTCTCCAGTTCTGAAGGGATTTTTACATATTTTTACCATGATTTTCAAGAGCTGATCGAATGAAGACTGAGGAATGGACCGACTTTTCTGTGAAACTGGGTGGGGCTGGAGTGAAGATCATCTACGCCTCTTTCCAGGAGGGTTTCCACCGCACCGGTGGATGGGGTGCGTGGCTTTCCCGGGGGATACCCTATTGTAAAACCCCATTTTATGGCGATTTTCATGGGGAAAATTATGATCACCACGGATTTGGGGGTTTCCAATTTTGAGACAACCCCACGGATTACGCATCCGGATGCAGGTCATCGAGAATCCGAAGAAGGGGCTGGATGTGGCACGACGTCTGAATGATGACTTGGAGAAGTGGCTGAGACTGGAATTTGGAGATTTTGGAGGTACATTTTCGTATTCGATTTGCATAGGTAAACAGGGGGTGGCAAATGTCCCATTCTGGAGATTTTGAACATGACCAAACCACCAGATTCTTGGGGATATTTTCCCCCATTGGATCCCGAAAAGGGCCAAGATTTTCTGTTGCGTACTGCGCGTAGCAGTTCGGCAACGTTGCGCTCAGAGGATATATTAAATATATGTTTTCAACTTTTGAACAATTGATGATGATTCCCAATGACCAATATTTTCCAGGAAGGGCTAGGGGCTCGCTTTGCTACCCACTTGCTAACCAGAACGGTGCAAAAAGGTGTCCTATTCTTCAGGGGGTTGGAACCACGAACCTTTTCAGGTTTTCAAAGGCAGACGTTGTCATTTTGCCTGGCCCAGGAAAGGCTTTGTGTGGCTGACCACCTATGGATTACCAGATCCGGCACGCGGTAGATGGAAGAGGTTGCTGGTGATCTACAGTGGTGAGAATGAGTACCGGAGTCATGGCTTTGAAAGTGTGTTTTATGTGTGTCTGAAAGTGGAGGATTAAACATATAAAAAACCCATGAAAAAAAGGCCAGTGAACTGGCTAAGTTATGCTAATTTACGGTAGGGAAAATGATGATAAACCATGATAAACAATCAAAATTGCAGGTACTTATCATTACTTATCCTATATGTTCAGACAAACCCAGATGTGGCTGAGAAAATTTATATATACCAACTTGACTTGACCGGGATATGGTCACCAGATGTCACAAGTTCCCCCGGACCACAGATTTGGTCAATCAGATTGGTACGTCTTGACCCATAGAAAATATTGACAACTACAGACAAATGCTGGAAAGACTGGAAAATATATGATCATACTTGATTAAACTTTTTTTAAAGTGGACCATATAAATCCATATAAATCCTTAATCATGGATGCATTGAATCACTATGTGGATTTAAGCTGAAGCTTTGCAACTTCTTCTGCCTTGAATCCACTTAAGGACTTCTTCTGCCTTTTGGGGTGTGAGCACTGCTGCGATGATCAACCTGACTGTAAAAGCAAGCCCGGCATTGGCAGCGCTGACTGTGGGAAGTGCAACTTGGATCAATGAACCCGGTCCATCTTCGAACCTTTGCGTCGAGCACAGAATCTTTGAGGATGTTTGGGGTACATTTAAGGGTTTCCGTAAATGGACCCCCATAGCTGGATGGTTTACAATGGAAAATCCATCAATGGATGATATAGGGGTACCCCCCATTTCAGGAAACCACCACATCACTATCATCACTGTATCCAACTCATTGACCTACATTAAAAGCGGCCCTCCGCCCATGGGAACCCAGGCACTGTGCGACCTGCCGATGGCTGACGCTGGAATGATGGAGTACATAAATGATTCTATTGGGGGCCCTCAAAAAGATAGACATGTTATGAAATGTTATGACATGTTATTACCAACTATTTGGATGATGGCTTACTTTTCGATCCTTTTTGGGACGTCTACACTTCACCCGAAAATTGCTTTGGCTTCGAAGCCAGCACATAGTTCCACCACCGCCCAGCCCTTGGATTGCAGGATTGTCTACAACTCCCAGCACTGGTGCCGCTGGTATCTCTGGGTGCAGTTGCTTACAGCTGCTACAGCAAGGGAGTTCCGCTTTTCATGGCCGATGGCCAATGTGTGATTTGCTTGTGCAATCTGGGACCTGCGCCTGCTGAAATCCTCTCATGTGGGCATGTACCTTGGGCCCCAAGGGCTAAACGCCTTGCCGTGGCGCTGAGGCTTGCGATGTCTAAAGTCTTGGGATATACCAATGAAGATAGAATAGTTGTTCAATGGGTTGTAGGCTTTGACAATGCCTAAGAGTAGGTCTTTGGGACTTGGGAACAGCAAATTTCAACGACCCAATCGATCCAGTTTCAGGAAGTTCGGAGAAACCCCGTGGCCACAGGAATCCAAAACAGAATCGGGGCCAGATTTTGACGTTTTCCAAGGCATTCCACTACAATTGCATTCAAGGATGGCTGGCGCTGGGTGGCTGTTGCCCATTGTGTCGAGAGGACCTGAGAAGAGCATCCAAAGGCAGTACTAGGGTGTTTTTAGGGGAGAGAATCTCGACATCTTTACTTTGAGATAATTATACGGTTGTGGGTCAAAACCATGGTACATTGGTAAGCATCAACATGGCTGGTTAATGGATGGTTATTCGCCCAACTATGGTATATAATAGGTTTTTGATGGTTTTTGACCCATTCCCATACATACATAGTATATACATACATACAGACAGCCAGACTGACAGACGGATGGACGGACGGACAGACATACTGACATACCGACATAACGACATACCGACATACCGACACACCGACACACCGACACGCCGACACACCGACACACCGACACACCGACACACCGACGTACCGACGTACCGACGTACCGACACATCGACATACAGACATACAGACAGACAGACATACAGACATGCATCCATGCATCCATGCATACATGCATACATGCATCCATGCATCCATGTATCCATGCATCCATGCATCCATGCATCCATGCATCCATGCATCCATGCATCCATGCATCCATGCATCTATGCATCCATACATGCATACATCACATCACATCACATCACATCACATCACATCACATCACATCACATCACATCACATCACATCACATCACATCACATTAATACGTACGTACGTACGTACGTACATACATACATATATAGATATATACATACACATACATACACATACATACACATACATACACATACATACACATACATATACATACACGCACATACACACACATACACATACATACACATACATACACATACATATACATACACGCACATACACACACACATACACACACATACACACACACACACATTCACATACATACACATACACATACATACACATACATACACATACATACACATACATGCAAGCTTTGAACTTGTTCATAGCGCTTTGTTTGTGAGTGCGCATGAAGTGAATGTCGATGACATGAACGGCCTTGCTCAAAATTAGGGTAGTGGTAGGGAGGGCAAGGTGACATTCATCACCTTTTCGTTTGATGTTGATTCTGAATGAAGCGGGGTTTAGGTGTTGATTCTTTTGGGAAATTCCCTGCTTCATCAAATGTAGAGTTAGCGTCGTTTCAATCCACCGCCATGGGATCGCATTCGCATGTTCTGAAGATGCCATGGGAGCTGAACCCAACTTTGACATCCCTATTCTCTGGCAACAACACTCCTTGGTTGAACGGCGTCAAAGTTCCGCGACTTTTGCCTTCTGTCAGTAGTAGCAGTTGTTCTACCCAGACAATGGACATGGATTCAAAAAGAAGCTTAATCCGTACTTTTTGTTTTAGAGCAGCAGCGAGAAGAGATGATGCTGAACGTGCACAGGTTATCCTGAAGTGGGTTGAGCTCATTCTGCTTTGTCCTACAGCTTCTACTGGGCTGCAGCTGATTGCTGAGAAGGCTGATGCAGTGAACAGTGACAAGCGCTTCTTAGTGGTTTCTGATGCTTTAGTCCCAAAGTCGACGAGCACCCTGAAAACTCGAGCTGGTTCTCTGGCCTTGTATGTCAAGTGGTTGGAAAGCAAACACCCTGGTGAGAAATATCTGCCCTTCTGCGAGTCGAAAGTTTATGACAACATGTGCGACCTTCGCACCGCAGCATGTGCCGCTTCGCAAGGCTCAACGTTCGTTGGCACTCTAGGGTTTGTCGGCGAATTGCTTGGTATGCAAGGGACTGACGCGTGCATCTCTTCTGGCAGAGTTAAAGGGGCATCTTTGGACATGTATCTGGGCAAGCGGGTTCTTCGTCAAGCACCAGCACTGGAACCCATCATGCTTGCCATTTTGGAACTTGCTTGCTTCTGTGAAAGGGATACTCACCTGCGTGCCATTGCAGGTTTTTGCGTGGCGTGTGTGTACGGCAGATTGAGAGTGTCAGATTTAAATCGTTTGGTTCATTTGTCTGAGATTGGTGGTTATGCAGAAGGTTCGCTAATGCGCGTGAAGACGGCGAGGACAAAGGAGAAACAATGCACTTTTCTGCCGGTTGTGATTCCGACAACAGGCTTGCTGGGAGTAAACTGGTTTCAAGCATTTGTGCAAACCCGCAGAAACCTCCAACTTGCTGATATTCCCGGGCCATGGACAAGTCTTTTGGCATCTTGCCTTCTGCGGCCACAGCACACCTGGATATTTTTGCAAAAATATCAACCACAGAGGTTACCGATGGCATGAAGAGGATTTTGGGCAAGTGTCTGCCTGACAAGATGATCCCCGCGTTGACCAGTCACTCCTTGAAAGCGACCCTGCTGACCTATTTGAGCAAATTCGGTTGTTTCCATACATATTCTGAATTGTTAGGTTATCACCTAACACAACACCAGTCCGCGCTGAACTACCAGCGTGACGCCCTAGCGGCACCAATCAGGACCATGGTTGACATGCTCGGTGCCGTTCAAAATGGCGCCTTTTGCCCAGCTGCAGGACGTGACGATATGTTCCCTTCTGACGACTGTTGGGTGACTGTTGCCGATCAACTGTGCAAATTTCTCGGCAAATCTTTGATTGACATTGCAGAGGTGTTTCATGACATGCCGCTGAGCAAGATGTCGTCGCACGAGGATGTGGGACTCAGTGCGCTATGGAATCCTATGGAACATGTTTTGCTGTGAGCCAAGTGAGATCAACTTGAGTGGCGAGCGTCACGTCCTGGGGCGCAATGATGATGAAGTCAATGAGCATGATGAAGTTTTCTTCCTACGATTCTCAGTCAGATTCTTCAGATTCAGGTTCGTCCTCAGCAGATGAGGCCTTTGTTCAAATTTCTGCAAGGAACGGAGATAAATCAGGGCTCCGCAAGGTTTCGGCACATGCTGTGACCGAAGTGATGTACAGACATGGTCGCACTTTGATGCTACACTTCGGCCATGCGGAGCACAGTGACCGAACTGCGTGTGGAAGGTCTATGGGGACAATGTTCAAAAGGTTCCATGGAGACCCTGATCCTGCTTGGCCTCATTGCCGCCAGTGCTGGGGAAATGTTGATTGATCTCGCCTGCCCTCCTGAAAAAAAAATCAAATGTGGATTTCATTCGACATGCATTAAGTGACTGTGTTGAGCTGAATTTGACCTGTGTTGTCCTTTCAGTTGCCTATGTCACAATTATGTATGTCTGGCCGTGTTCGAGTACTGTGTTGTACTCCAGTATGTTGATTTTTGCCATGTAGCGTCACATAGCATTCCCTGTCAACACCTGTGTTGGATGCTGGCATTGCATGGCCTGTTAGGCGATGTCAAGAAAGATGTATGGAGAGGGATCGGCAGAAGAGATGCCAAAGGACGGGGAATATGTTGATGTCTCCCCAACATTCATGTTGCATGTACCGCCTCGGTAAGTGAAAGCCAATTGTCTTTTGCATTTCTTTGTTGTTTAAATTGTTGGTTGTTTGTAACTGCTGATGCTATACTGCTGTGGTGTAACTCATTCCATCCGTCGCATTTTCACAACCTGAAACCTTGTTGCTTGGTGTGAGATAACGGTTTATTTATTTATTTTTTTGTGCCGGATTCTGATTTCAAGCTCCCGAGCACATGAAGGCTCAGAATCTGCTACCTTGGAAAGGTTTGAATTTGTCGGATGTTAGATTCGGAAGCTGACTTCAAGGCGCAAGCCCTAGAGATTGGGGCCAAGGATGCCGAGCTAGAGCAAGTCACCAGACTAAAATTCACGGCATTTGGGAAGCTAGCCTTTGCTTGCAACTATGTTCCTGGTCAATCCGATGACACCCCGGTCAAGGAATTGGCAGCAGAAATATGTGGAGTTGAGCCGGCACCGCCAGCTAAATTAGCAGTTATCCGAAGGCTTGTGTTCGAGGCCTACTCCTTGACAGCAGCAGATGCGCGCCTAAGGGTTGAAAGGCGTGAGGATGACACGCCACGAAAATTGGCGCAGGCAGAAAAACCCTCGTGCTATGCAGAACAAGCCAAAAGATTGGCTGGCATTTCCATGACGGGAGAGCTGGAGCCCAGCTACCATTTGATTGACCTTGTGTATGGCATGGCTGAAGAAGGCCAACTGAAATATGTCAAGTGGCAGGAATGCACGAAACGTGACCAAGAGATCATGGGGATAAAAAACAGATCCCGTATGGCGCCCGACAGCAATCGAGTGATACGTGAGACACGTGTACAAGAACTGCTGAAGGCTGAGTGCAATACTGACTTGAAGTTGAGGTATGCATTGCAACGAAGGAGCTTGGCCTTCGATCAGGCCGCTTGGTGGATTATGATGAGTTTGAGAGATGGACTCAGATCCTGCTTGAGGCGTACACTGCGCCGGCTCCAGAAGGGTATGCACGGCTGAGTCTAGAGCAAGTCCATCGAGCAGACATGGAGTTGTTCAAGTACATGATGCGTGAGACGCGTCAAGGTATCAAGACGGTCAGTGGCGTGCAACCCCTTGCTCAGGCTTTGAAGGAAGTCATCAGGTCTCCTGATGTTCGGCTATGTCTCCAACCATTGCCATGTGGCAGCAAGTGCAAGCACGAGGGTGTGGAAGATGAGATCAAGAAAAAGCCCTCGAAGACAGAGGAGCAATACCAAAGGACCATTGAAAACTTACAAAACCAACTCAGAAACCTGAAGAAGTCCGCGCCAAGTGATCCTGCAAAAGGACGCGGAAAACGGGGAAAAGCTCGTCTTATCCGCTTGCCACCTCAGCTGATAGGCATGAGCCCTACGACGTCCTCCGGTGAGCCTATGTGTTACAATTTTAATTTGAAAGGCTGCAACCTGGCTAAGGCAGGAGAGAAGTGCGAGCGCGGCTGGCACTTGTGCATGAGGCCAAACTGCCAACAAGCACATTCCCAAAGGGAACATCCAGCCGGGCAATGACACTCCACAGCCTCCTCCTCTGGCGGAGATTTGGGAACCAATCGCTGCAACCCTTCACCTTTTGCTTCCTTTGCCGGTGCACCTAGCTCACGGGTGATCTGCTTGGAGCTCTGTGCTGGCTGCGCCAGACTTTCAAATACACTGAGAGCAAGAGGTTTTTCTACAATCGCTGTTGACCATTCAAAGAATCGTCCAGGGGTGTTGCATCCGACTATTTCCGTGGACCTTGCTAGTGAAGAAAGTGCGCAAAAAAAATTAGCGCTTTCTTATGAGCCAGGTGTCGTTTTCTGTGTCCATGCAGCCCCTCCTTTTGGGACTAGTGCCCGCTCCAATCATCGCAGGAGCCGAAAGGCAATACAAAGACTAGGTGTGCTTTCGGTGAAAGCATTGAGGTCCAAGCGACATCCTAACGGTGTCCCTGGATTAGATGATATTTGCAAGAAGCGCATATGGTCCGCCAACAACATCTACAAACATATTTCTTTGATTCTCGAGAAGCTGGGAGCTCGATGCATATTTACACTTGAAAATCCAAAACGTTCACACATGTGGAACACTGCATTCGTCAAGAAGCTGATCAGCGACTTCAGCTTGATCCCTGTAGATCTACAACAGTGTATGTGGGGTGGTGAGTGTGACAAATGGACACGCTTTTATTGCAACCATGATGCTTTTTGTGCCCTCGCCAGGACGTGCAACGGGCAGCATCCCCAACCAGGACGTTTTGCAGAGTGGAGCATATACATCACCCTTATGTGACAAGTTGGCTGACATTGTTGAATCGATTGCAGTTCAGGCTGGTGTTATCATGTTACCCCCTAAAACCACCCAGGGAAAACCAACCCCAAATACGTTCAGAGCCGCTGAAGCGGGGCGTCAGCCCTGAGGTAACATGATGCCTCCAATTATTTCTGAATTCAATCATATTACCACTTTCCCATGTCAACGTGTGCCTCTTCCTACTCCTGATGACTGGAACGCAAAACTGGCGGGTGAACTCCTTTTGCCTTTTCCTTCTAAACTCTTGCCAAACAAAGACGGGAACAACGAAGCAAGAGAACAGAGCAAGAGCATTCAACTAGGGATTTGGAGGATGCCTGAAGAATTTGTACAAGAAGCTCTGGCTGTCGAGCATCCATTTGACGGCAGCACGACGGTCTCTGATGATGCCAAATTTTCAATTTTTGCGTTATTGACTGAGGGAAGGGAAAATCTACAAGAAGCTAGAGAAAGAACCTTTCAGTATTATGAATCTGTGAAACATGAGCTAGCAGCTGCAGAACTTCGTGTGCACTCATCCATGGACCCTGATATGGAGCGACTAATTTCTGACAAACAGTGTTTGCTATTACAGCGGATGGCTAATGATGCGGGTGTTGGTGATGAGGGTTTGGCTGCTTTAATGTGTTGTGGGGTAAAGCTGACTGGTGTCGGTGGCAAGTCTCCACTTTTTGCGGACGATGAAGACATGCCCGCGTTGACAGATGTGCAGCTCATGAATTCATCTCGCTGGAGTCGTAACATGATTTTGGGCAAAGCAGGCACGGATGAGGGTGATGTTCGTAAAGAAATCTGGGAAGGTGCTCTAGAAGAAGTACGCAAGGGCTGGTTGCAGGGTCCCTTCACGATTGATGAGCTCAAAAACAAGTTGGGGCCGTTGTTTGTCATTTCAAAGCGCTTTGGCCTGCGACAAGCTGACAAAGCGCGTCCTATAGATGATTTGTCCCAATCTCTAGTCAACTCCGCTTCGCTAGCTCCTTTAAGCTTGACCTTAGTGGCGTTGATGGTTTTGCTATCCTTGCTCGAACCATACTGGAATGCGTGAATGAGAAGCGAGAGGTGTGCCTACAGCTTAGTGATGGGAGTTGGTTGCACGGGACATTGCATGATAGTATCACTCTTGACCAGGCTCGAGGGGCCGGACTTTGGATCTTGACGCAGCTTACAAACAGATGCTAGTAGCTAAACCTTCGTTGTGGACGTCTGTGCTGGCTATTGAAGACATAGAAGGTAATAAACGGTTGTTCCTTTCGCGCGTTTTGCCTTTTGGGGCCTCCGCCTCTGTGTACGGGTTCAACCGTGTTGTGCGTGCTCTGCAGTGCATAGGGGAACGACTGTTTGGCTTAGTTTGGTGCAATTATTATGACGACTACCCACAATTGGATTTGGCAATTTGTGATGACGACGCCCAAAAGACAGCTGAAAGACTTTTCGAGTTAGTTGGTTGGAAATATTCCCTTAAAGAGAACAAGAGACGGCCCTTTGATCTATGCTGCGATGTGCTGGGTGCTACCTTTGATTTCTCTCGGTCTCGTGAGCAAACTATTGTGGTGCGGAACAAGGAGTCGAGAATCCAACAGCTGGAGGCTGAGATCACTGGTATACTTAGTGTCAACCATTTCCCCCCATCAAGAGCTTCGTCCCTGCGTGGTAAATTGCAATTTGCCGAGACACACACTTTTGGGCGCATATTCTCAGCCAATTTGAAAGCGTTCCAACTCCGCGCTTGTGGTAAACTTCCAGGCAGTAATGTAGATGAGGAGATGAAAGATGAGTTAAACTGGATTAATGAGTTTCTTTTAAATAGCAAGCCACGTGTTCTCAAAGCTGGCATGAGCGAATGCAAGTTGGTAATTTTCACTGATGCTTCCTTGGAGAATAACGACTGCACAGCGCGAATTGGCATGGTGTCGTACCGCGTTGTCGACGCCGACATCACCCACAAATTCTTCTTCAGCGAATCTGTGCCAGATGAACTGCAAGAAACTTGGCAAACCAGGACACCTAAAATAATTTCAACCCTGGAACTTTTTGCTGCTGTTCTAGGTGTTTTCCTTTTGGGTGATTATTTTCAGGCGGTAAGGACTTTTCTCTATGTGGACAATGAAAGTGCAAGAGCGTCTTTAATTTCCATGTATAGTTCTCTTGTATTGCACAATGTGTTCCTGCGTAATTTACACCGTGTGGCCATGAACAAAAGCTTGTACATTTGGACAGCGCGTGTTCCATCCGCGTCAAACCCGGCGGACGGGCCATCACGAGATTACATCAACGACCTGATTAAATCAGGATTCACGCGCATACATATACAGTGGAATTTACTGCCTCGGACCCTCTTTGGTGAGAAATGTAACGTGTAACACTCCATGCGAGTTATGCTTGAAACTTGAGAAGGAGTAAGCCAGCAAGAAAACTCTTATGTCGAATGTTGATGTAAGCATGTTGTTGTCCTGGTTCATGGACTTGCTGTGCAAGATTTTTTGATCTGCGAGGAGACGCAGCTTGGAACAACCCCAAGACCAAAAAGGAGGGTATCACCACAGGTGCTTTGGTCGATCGTTTCGAGCAAGGTTATGTGAATGGTCAAACAAGCAAGCTTTGAACTTGTTCGTAGCGCTTTGTTTGTGAATGCGCATGAAGTGAATGTCGATGACATGAACGGCCTTGCTCAAAATTAGGGTAGTGGTAGGGAGGGCAAGGTGACATTCATCACCTTTTCGTTTGATGTTGATTCTGAATGCCCGCCACCCGGCACCAATTTCACCATGGGGGGTAAGCCAGCAAGAAAACTCTTATGTCGAATGTTGATGTGAGCATGTTGATGTCCTGGTTCATGGACTTGCTGTGCAATATTTTTCGATCTGCGAGGAGGCACAGCTTGGAACAACCCCTAACACGCATACATACATACATACATACCTACATACCTACATACCTACATACCTACATACCTACATACCTACATACCTACATACCTACATACCTACATACCTACATACCTACATACCTACATACCTACATACCTACATACCTACACACCTACATACCTACATACCTACATACCTACATACCTACATACCTACATACCTACATACCTACATACCTACCTACCTACCTACCTACATACCTACATACCTACATACCTACATGCCTACATGCCTACATGCCTACATGCCTACATGCCTACATGCCTACATGCCTACATGCCTACATGCCTACATACCTACATACCTACATACCTACATACCTACATACCTACATACCTACCCACCTACCCACCTACCTACCTACATACCTACATACCTACATACCTACATACCTACATACCGACATGCCTACATGCCTACATGCCTACATGCCTACATGCCTACATACCTACATACCTACGTACCTACATACCTGCATACCTACATACTTACATACCTACATACCTACATACCTACATACCTACGTACACACACATACAGACATACAGACACGCATACAGAAATACAGACATACAGACATACAGACAGACAGACAGACAGACAGACGTACAGACATACAGACAGACATACAGACATACAGACAGACAGACATACAGGCATACAGGCATACAGGCATACAGACATACAGGCGTGCATACATACAGACATACAGACATACAGACATACACGCATACGTACATACATGCATGCATGCATGCATGCTGCATTTTGGAAATCTGGATTTTCGCTCTGGAACACTTTTTCTGACAGAGCCTCTTGACAAGCAATGTCAACTGTGCAGTTATAAAGCCTGCTTCATTAATCAGCGGGGCCCCAACCACCCCAACATGAGAACGAATGTGATGCTTGCGAATCTTAAGCACAGATATGGGAGTTTCTTAAAAAGATTTTGCTTTGCATTCAAGGGTCCAAAAAGACCCAAGGGTCCAAACTGGGTCCAGCTGATGAATCTCGCGCAAGCCTCGCTCATGTCCTTTTTCTCGCTCACACCCAAAATCATCCAAGTAAGGATTTGTCAGGACAAACAAATCAGTGACAAAAGGTCTGCTCAATTATGGGGCATGTTACAATTTGAATTCTCTTTTTTGATCTGTCCTGATCACATTTGCCTGCTTAAATGTATGCAAAATGCAAAATTCGTGGCATCGTCATGTTGCTACTCGAGCTTGGATGCTTTCTGCATCACTGGCCGGGCTCAGCTTCAGCTCGGACACGCTCGGATGTTTTTGCTCCGTGCCCTGGACCTGGACCTGGACGGCCTGTCACGGAGAAACCGCCCGGCTTGCGACAACGGGGAGGGCACGGAGCTGGGGAGCCATGGCTGGCCAGGGGTAACACAACGGGAGAAGAAGAACGGGAAAGTGATGCAAAATGAGAAATGTCACTTTTATAGTTTGTAAACTAGAAAAAGTTGCTTTTGTAACATATTAAAATTGTAAAATTATGCATATTTGCTGAATACTTTGATATTTTTTGAAAAGTAATTTCTATCCATATTTTTTGTCCACAACCAATCTTAAAACATTCACTGGTTCATTTTCAAGGTATTGGAATGAAATTTAAAAGTTTTTTTTTCAAAATATTTTTTTTGTCAAAATATGTTCAAAAAACTAATTACTTTACTTCGTGTGATCCCCACCATGACATTTATACATTTTGTTACTGGCAAATCTTCTGGCATTCTACCTGGCATATCGGCAGATGTCTGATCTTCTGGCAGATGTTCTGGCATTATCTGCTGGCATATATCTGCATATGTTCTGGCTATCTTCTGGCATCTGGCAATAGGCATATCTGGAATATTATTGGCAAATCTTCTGGAATTCTCTGGCATTCTATCTAGCAGATTTCTGATATTGATCTGGCCACTTGTGGCTTCATCTGGCAAACATTCTGGCACTTTATTCTGGCATATCTTCTGGCATTCTACATTTATCTGGCATTCTATGGCTGGCATACCTTCTGGCATTCTATCTGGCATATCTTCTAACATTCTATCTGGCATATCTTCTGGCACTCTATATGGCATATCTTTTGGCGTGGATACTCGCGGTTGAGGTCCGGCAGGGAACACTGGGCGTGGATGGTCGTGGTTGAGGTCCGGCAGCGAACACTGTGGATCGCGAGTCGCAGTTGAGCAGGAGGACGAGGAGGACAACGAGGACGACGAGGACAACGAGAGGACAACAAGGATGACAAGGATGACGAGGAGGACGAGGAGGAGAGGAGGAGGAGGAGGAGGAGGAGAGGAGGACGAGAGGAGGACGAGGCAGGAGGAGGAGGAGGCAACTGACATAAAATCTAACAACCCTCACCTGGCAGGTGGGGAATTTCTATCCTTAAATTATGTCCAAAATCAGGTTTAAAACATTCAGTGGATCATGCTCAAGGTATTGGAATGAAATTTAAAATATGTTTTTTTCGATTTTTTTTGGTCGAAATTTGGTTCAAAAATGACATTTCTATCAAAAATATGTCGTGTCTAACCTTAAACCCTACATCCGTTAATAATCATAATGCACAATATGCACATAAGCACGCTATTTCCACACAACGGGGTGTTACAACGGGGGAGACACAACGGGAGAAGAACAACGGGGAAAATGATGCAAACTGCGAAATGTCCTTTTGCGAAAAACCGCCATGCCCAAAAATATGTTTTGCGAAAATCTGTTTTCCCCAAGGATGTGTTTGCGAAATCCTGGATATCCAGGACCGTGGTTTGCGAAAGATCAGGGTCAGATCTTTCTCAAAAGATGTTTTTATCCATGTTTTGCGAAAAACCGCCATGCCCAAAAATATGTTTTGCGAAAATCTGTTTTCCCCAAGGATGTGTTTGCGAAAATCCTGGATATCCAGGACTGTGGTTTGCGAAAGATCAGGGTCAGATCTTTCTCAAAAGATGTTTTTACCCATGTTTTGCGAAAAACCGCCATGCCCAAAAATATGTTTTGCGAAAATCTGGTTTCCCCAAGGATGTGTTTGCGAAAATCCTGGATATCCAGGACCGTGGTTTGCGAAAGATCAGGGTCAGATCTTTCTCAAAAGATGTTCCATGTTTGTATGTCATATTAAAATATATACATAATGTATGTATATGTGATGTCGCTATATTATATATGATGACAGGAAATCACCTTTTTTTTTTGCGAAAAACTTGTTTTCTCAAAAATGCTGGCCACAAGTCGCTCAGATTGATCGCAAAATGGCAGCTGGATAACATCTATGTTGAACCCCTTGTTTGCGAAGAACCAGGGCCTGGTTCTTCTCAAACAACTGCTTGTTCCCTAGCACTGCTTTGCGCAAGCCTCTGGTTTGCTTAAAACACCCCAGGTATCAGCAGCCTGTTTGAGAAGAACCAGGCCCTGGTTCTTCGCAAACAAGGGGTTCAACATAGATGTTATCCAGCTGCCATTTTGCGATTAATCTGACTGACTTGTGGCCGGCATGCTTGAGAAAACCTACTTTTCGCAAAAAAATGTTGTTTTCCTCATTTATCAATATATGCGCACATGTAGCAACAAATAATTTAACAATTGCAAATCTTTTGAGAAAGATCTGACCCTGATCTTTCGCAAACCACGGTCCTGGATATCCAGGATTTTCGCGAACACATCCTTGGGGAAACCAGATTTTCGCAAAACATATTTTTGGGCATGGCGGTTTTTCGCAAAACATGGGTAAAAACATCTTTTGAGAAAGATCTGACCCTGATCTTTCGCAAACCACGGTCCTGGATATCCAGGATTTTCGCAAACACATCCTTGGGGAAAACAGATTTTCGCAAAACATATTTTTGGGCATGGCGGTTTTTCGCAAAACATGGGTAAAAACATCTTTTGAGAAAGATCTGACCCTGATCTTTCGCAAACCACGGTCCTGGATATCCAGGATTTTCGCAAACACATCCTTGGGGAAACCAGATTTTCGCAAAACATATTTTTGGGCATGGCGGTTTTTCGCAAAAGGACATTTCGCAGTTTGCATCATTTTCCCCGTTGTTCTTCTCCCGTTGTGTCTCCCCCGTTGTAACACCCCGTTGTGTGGAAATAGCGTGCTTATGTGCATATTGTGCATTATGATTATTAACGGATGTAGGGTTTAAGGTTAGACACGACATATTTTTGATAGAAATGTCATTTTTGAACCAAATTTCGACCAAAAAAAATCGAAAAAAACATATTTTAAATTTCATTCCAATACCTTGAGCATGATCCACTGAATGTTTTAAACCTGATTTTGGACATAATTTAAGGATAGAAATTAGTTTTTTGAACATATTTTGACAAAAAATATTTCGAAAAAAAAACTTTTAAATTTCATTCCAATACCTTGAAAATGAACCAGTGAATGTTTTAAGATTGGTTGTGGACAAAAAATATGGATAGAAATTACTTTTCAAAAAATATCAAAGTATTCAGCAAATATGCATAATTTTACAATTTCAATATGTTACAAAAGCAACTTTTTCTAGTTTACAAACTATAAAAGTGACATTTCTCATTTTGCATCACTTTCCCGTTCTTCTTCTCCCGTTGTGTTACCCCTGGCCAGCCATGGCTCCCCAGCTCCGTGCCCTCCCCGTTGTCGCAAGCCGGGCGGTTTCTCCGTGACAGGCCGTCCAGGTCCAGGTCCAGGGCACGGAGCAAAAACATCCGAGCGTGTCCGAGCTGAAGCTGAGCAGCCCGGCCAGTGATGCAGAAAGCATCCAAGCTCGAGTAGCAACATGACGATGCCACGAATTTTGCATTTTTCATACATTTAAGCAGGCAAATGTGATCAGGACAGATCAAAAAAGAGAATTCAAATTGTAACATGCCCCATAATTGAGCAGACCTTTTGTCACTGATTTGTTTGTCCTGACAAATCCTTACTTGGATGATTTTGGGTGTGAGCGAGAAAAAGGACATGAGCGAGGCTTGCGCGAGATTCATCAGCTGGACCCAGTTTGGACCCTTGGGTCTTTTTGGACCCTTGAATGCAAAGCAAAATCTTTTTGAGGATCCCCAAGTCACTATGGGTTTCAATACAAAAATGGTCTAATTTGGATGATTAGGGCTAGGGCCTTAGGGGGTACCCTCATTGTAGGAGACCTCCATATCTTGAAGCTGTGTTATTTTGTCGTCCCTGTAAAGGAGCCGGCATGTGATACACTCATGCACGAGACGACTAATGCACTGATGATGATGATGGGACTTTTCTCGCATGAGCTGAGATCCCTGGCTAAAATGGTCAGCTGATCTGTTGATGAAGTACTATCTGTTGAGGATTCCAGTCTATGTTGACCGTGTCAGCCTTCGACGTAAACCTCTTTGCAGCTAAGGTACTTGGTTTACTCACCTGGCCCAAGGTGCCTGGTTCTGAAGCATGTCGAGTTTCAGGCTTGGGTCAAGTGGCATTTCCGATTTGAAGCCGGAGAATTCATTGGGGTCTGTGTCAAAACTTACAAGTCACGATGGTGACGCGTGTCTGAAAATGGGATATACATGGATATACCCAAACGGCAGTTTCACTAGGGGAAGGTCATGATGGTCATGAACCACTCGATTTTCAGCTACCACATTTTCAGACAAACCTATTTGTTTTGAAGGTACGCTGATTCACGATGTATGAAAATTGAAGAATTGGACAGAATTGCTTCCGTTTGCTTCCGATTTT
>CAMXCT020002657.1:97500-127500 GCA_947184155.2 Cladocopium goreaui
GAGTTGCAAAAAAAAAGTCAATATTTTTTGAGAGGGAAAACGATGATCAACCATCAAAGTTGTGGATACTCCATGTTTGAAAACCTCCCAAGATCCCATGACATCCCGTGATTTTTTTTGTAAGTTTATCCAGTGAAAATCACGATTTTCCTGATTGAAATTGCCATTTTCGCGGGAAAAACCATGGTAGTCCTATTCTTAACACGGTTTCTCATTGTTTTGGTTGGTTAAAACTCGTTAAATTCATCTTGCAACATCTTCCAACAACCTCCAGTTCTCAGCTGAGGCATCGTTGATGTGGCCCTGGCCCTGTTGACAGCAGAGGCCATTCTCCGGACCCAAAAAGGACCTGCGGTGATCGTGGTCTATGCTGGTGCCGACCACATCCGGAAGCAGGCCGATGGACCCAGATGGACCCTGTCATAGTCTGTTTGTCAGAGATCAATATGAAATTCTATATTATATAATATTATATATGATTCTACTTCTATACATTTTCTATATAAAATTGTATATATATATGCATACACTGTTCATAGACACGATCTAAATGTGTATATATCTATAACACATATGTGTGTATATATATATACACATATATATTATATATTAGATATAATAAATAGTGATACTCAATGATGAATGATGTTCAATCATGGTACATGATGATCAATGATAAATAGTAATGTCTTTTATACATACATATAATATACAATGACAGATGCACATAACCACAATATACACATATATACGCGACCACATACAGAATCATATCCAAAGCAGCAAGCCGTGAGTTTCCAGATGCTTGGATTTGACGCCACCGCAGCTTATGTCCTCTCTACAACGCATATCTATCCAAAAAACCATGTAGCATTATGAATGTAGCTTACAGGTCATAGAATTACACATGCTGCTCATGCTCATGCTCAGGGTATGGTGTTGTATATTTGTGTTGTATCACCCGACAATGTTTTTCTTCATTTTCGTGAACAATCAGTTCCCCAATCAGTTCTCCCTGCCCGGGTCCGGTGGCAGGTGAAGTTCTGGGAATCGCAGGGCTTCAGCTCAAAGCAGCTGCCAGAGGATGGCATCGTGGGACAGGAGGACTATGAGGCCATCGGGGTACCGTTGGGGGTGGCGCACCGCGCACCGGGGGTGCCATCGGGGGTGCCTTAAATGGTGTCTGGATCTGTTGAGTCTGTGTTCAAATCCGGAGTTGGCACAGTTGGTTCGGAATCTGAAAGTCAGTAGAAACCGGTTGAAGACATTTGAAGACTCTTGAGCTGATACAGTAGATGAAATTGTGATCATAAATCGTGTCAGTCTGCATTCTGATCCAAGTACTTTGAACATCCCCAAAGTTGACGATTTAGTACTCCAGAGGCTTCCATGCTTCCTAGCCTTGGCGCCCTTGGCTGCCTTGGCTTGTCATCTTGTCATACGCCAGGAGTTTGAGCCTCATTTGCTCGAGATGCCAGAAGCCTTGCGCAATTTCTCACAGCTATTTCCAGTGCCGTGACAAAAAGTGACCTGTGCGGCTGCCACAGGGTGATAATACCTGTGACAGGTCAGTCCGCAAAGATTTTGTTCCGGAATATGCCGGAGACGGGAACTTATAGGATTTTTTTTGGGAAGATTGGGAAGTCACTCTTCGCAGAAAGTTCTTGTGGAGGAAGCAACTTGCATTTCTTTTAACGCCAGTGAAACGCCCGAAGGCAATGATGGAGCACTACCGAAGCTCGTGGGAACAGGCCGTGTCGCTGCGAATAATAGACCTTGATTTTGGAGAGATTTCCCATCTGTCCTTTATTAAGCTTCATGTGTCATGCTTGGAAGCCACAGAAATCCAATCCATGCAGCTGGCCATGGCTCAATTTTTTTGTCACCGATCAACCCGCAAAACAGATCATTTCTGGCCTTAAAAAAATATCCAATCTTGTATGGCCAAGACGTTTGACCCATTCATAGCCATTCCCAAATATGCAAACCAGTCTCTCTCTATCAATCTCTATCATCTTTAGATCATTTATCATCTTTATCTATAGACAAGGATAGAGTACGGTAGTGTAGCAGATAGACCACACTGAAATTGCTTTGTTCTGGTTTTGTTTGAAAAATCGTCTCCCAGATTTCTGGAGATTGTCATGGGGGGTAGGCACTGGAGATGTCTGGTCATGCCGTGCTGGAGAAGATCCGCCATGAGGCCGAGGATGGAATCATAGAAAAATGACTATTCTTATCTAAAGTTGATTGAAGTTATATAAAGTTATATAGATAGTTTGAGGGATCATTGATTTGTATACTTCTCATACTTATACTCATACTCATAGTCATAGCTATAGTTATAGCTATACAATGAGATGGAAGCCTGGAAAGTTATGCCAGGTAGGAAGCCTCCAATTCGCAGAATTTGGTTGAATTCATGTCCATTTCTGGTTTTTAGCATCCCCAAATCTGATTTTGAGGTACCCCAAAAAATTGAAGGGATAAAACATATATAAAAATTGCATAAGTCAGGTACACGTGGTTCCATGATATTTCATGTTTGAAGTTTTGGTGCGTCCCAGGTCTGCAGTTGGGATCCACCCCAGTTGCCTGTGACGGCCTCAAGTGATGGATGATGATGAGAACCAGTGGATAGAATGGTGAAGAGTCTTCGAGTTCTCAGACATACCCAGATGGAGGTAAGTCAAAATTTAGTACGCATGCATAATACATATATATATAATTTATATAATATTAACATAATATATTATAAGGATATTGCTTGCTTTCTGTGATTTAGTGGGTATTAAATTTTAACCCAGGCCTCCAGCACAGAAACTTATATCATATATCCAGCAAAGAAGTGTTTGTTTTCAGCAACAAGTTCAATGGTTGTCAAATGCTCCTTGGAGTATTGTCTCATCTTCAGATATTGACAGGCGGTTTTAGGGTACTTTGGTGCACAAAATGTTTGCGAAGTGTGATACAATGTCAATTGAAAAAGATGCAATGCTGTTGTATTGTGTCGCTTGGTCTTGTCTCAAGTTCTGCAACTTGCAGCGCTTTGATTCTTGGCTTTCTGAGGGAGTGGTTCCCTTTGCTGCAAACCTTTCAGGTGGGGTCATGTGTGTTTTCCCAAAATGGGGCCAATCGCGGCAATCCCAACATTGTTCTTTTTTTTCCATTTGATCACAAACATGTGGGTCATTTGTCTTTGTCCTTATCCCCATTCTCATCCAATGGCTATTTCAATGATACCCGTAAAAAAATGGTAAAACAGGGATGCTAGGACAAGACAGGTTGGAGGTCAGGGGGGAGGCTGTTATGTTTTTGTTCAATGTTGTAAATCTAAATGTTTGACTGTTTCTTTTTGATTATCTTGCTAAATGTTTTGTTGAGGTTGTTGTGATAATGTTTGGATTGAATGAAGGGGATAATTGTTGAGGTGGTCAGAGTTTCTATGTGTAGGTTCAGGTTCAAATTCTACCAAGCTGTTGTTCAAAGATGTCGAATTATTTGCTTCAAATTCATGTATTGATTGAGGTTAGGCGCTGTGGTTCCTGTTTGGTTTTGCATATCAACATCCTTCAATACCAAAGCCAGTTTGGCACAAATTAACTGAACCTATGTATTGTCCTTCTTCTTCGACATTCCGCAGATGCATCTTTGTGAGGCAGGTTGAGCTTGCGCCAGGCCGGTTCGTCCTTCCAAGCGGTCATGCACGAACACAGCCCGCAAGGGCTTTTCCGGCGCAGACCGTTAAAACTGGTTGGACGTTGTTGAGCACAGGGAGCGTCGTAGTGCTGGTTCTCCAAACAGGGCAGTGAGGAAGGCTGGGCAAAGGCTGAAAAGGAAAGAGCCCGCCCCTGCACGGCCTCTCGAGGAGGAATACATCAAGGACTTCATCAATTCACCTCAAGGTGAAGCTTTGAGCACCCTTTCCTTCTTGGTGGTCAGTGGTTCCCAAGGCATTGGGAAATCAACCATGCTGAACAATCTCATGTGTGAGCATGTGAAGAATGGCAAAAGGGTGCTTCCTCTTGATATTTCTGTTCGTCCTGGTGAGGACTTGAAGCTGAACGAGGCACTACCCCAAGCGTTACAAGCCGTAGATTTGCCCCGATATTACCCGTCAAATGTCAAATTTTTGCTGGAACGGGTGAATGAGACGTCCAAGCACCGAACAGGCAGTGCCGTCGTGGTATACCTGCAACTCCAACCAAAAGCCGCGGAGACAAATTTAGTAGGGATGCCTGTGATGACATTGCTTCCACCCTCGGTGCCTTCGCTCGCAACATCACCTACGACAATGCCGCGTGCAAGTTCATTTTGGAGGTCAGCGTGTCTGCCGTGGCCGACATCATCACCGAAAGGTTTAACATGTCAGATTTGGTGGTGGTGCGACCACTACCTTTCGAAGACTTCACGTCTGTGGTCAAGGAGGTGGCAAAGCAGGGAAACAACTTCCGGACGCTGAACAAGGTTCTTGCCGACGATGAGATAGAGGAGGTGTTGAAGCACTACTACATCCGCACAGGGGGCAACTTCTGCGCCTTGGACTTGATACTGCGAAATGTCTCCAGAGCAGGTCAGAAAGGTGCGGATGCGGTCATCGAGCAGGTTGAGCAGTGGTACAAGGAGAGGGTGGAACCATTTGAAAAGAAATTGGATGACCAGGAAGTGAAGGACTATCTCCTCAAGGTGGCAGAGGCAGGACCCATGGGGTATCTCCCACACAGCAAGCAGACGACCCAAATGAAGTTGAAGCTTCTTCGTGAGGAGCCAGCAGACTGCGTCCTGAGCAGAACAACCAATTTAAGTGTGGCTTTGAAGCATTGGCATTTCGTCGCCAAGCTCTTTCAAGAGGATGAGCAGAAGTTGAGGTATGCAGGATACATGCGAGCTTCGCCGGTGAAAAAAAACTGTGGCGCTTGAGATGTTTTGTGGGTGAGTCATCCAAGAGTAATTTTCACGTATTGCATGCATAGCCGCAGATACCCAACCTAGTATCAATAATACCCAGATACCAGTATCCAAGTATCAACGATACCCAGAACCGAGTATCAATGATGCCCCAAACCGAATATCAATGATACCAGTATCCAAGTATCAATGATACCAGAACCGAGTATCAATGATACCCAGAACCGAGTATCAATGATACCCCAAACCGAGTATCAATGATACCCAGATACCAATATCCAAGTATCAACAATACGCAGAACCAAGTATAAATGATACCCTGATACCAGTATCCAAGTATCAACGATACCCAGAACCGAGTATCAATGATACCGTGATACCAGTATCCAAGTATCAACGATACCCAGAACCGAGTATCAATCATTCACCGAACAAGCAACAACAGACAAATCGTTTCACCCTGAACTTTTTTAGCCAAACCATCAAACACGGACAAATCGTTTCACCCTCAACTTTTGACAAAAGCATGAAACACGGACAAATCGTTTCACCCTCAACTTTTATAGCCAAACCATCAAACACGGACAAATCGTTTCACCCTGAACTTTTGAAGACAAAAAATCCTTACTTCAACAAGTGTCCTAAAACCATCGTTTTAGCATTCAAAAAAAATCAATTTAGGACACTTGTTAAAAACACAATTTTTAGAGCAACAGACCCAAAAACACTTCAAGAAACGACGCCTTATAGAATCAGGAATTGAATATGCCCTGCTATATGTATATTAACGGTATGAAACAAGAAATGGACGAAGACCTTTTTGACCAAATGGCGGAAGCACTACACCAATCCAGCAACCCTCAAAATCCACCAACCACAACATCCACAAGATGGAAACCCGACGGAACTTACGACAAGAAACCATTAGACCCCAATTATTTTTCAAAGTATTATCAAAAGAAATTATCAACCCCTTTCACCTGTCCAGACTGCGGACGAACCATCACAAGCAAATCCAATCTATCAAAACACCGTCAAACCAACAGATGTATGAACAGCAGACGACACTAAAAATAAAACCTTCTCATTAACAACGCTTTGTTAATCAGAATGTTTTATCTATTCATTGTCCATTCCCGTTTGTTTGACACAGTTGTTCTTTTGATGCCATAGAGCATAGTATTGAAAAAAATAACGCTTACAAAACGGACATTCAACCTTCAAAAGGCGTTGTTCTATTATTTTCTCTTCATTCAAACGGCGTTTTTCTATTATTTCCTCTTTATGTTTGTGATAGTATGCTCTGGCACGTGCCTTGCCTCTTTCATAGTATTCTCTCGCTTGCTCTGGATTGTCCAGTTTCCACTCCTGTTGCGTCCTACCTGCAATCTGTCTATTGACACATTCTGTTGCTTTGATATGTCCCCCTTCTCTTTTGAACAATTCTTCCTTACTTTGACACGGGTAGTTCTCAATCAGTTCAATCGTACAATTCTCAATACCGAATTCATTGAATATATCATATATCTATTGCGGTTGTCTTCTTTTTCATCCTCCCTTTGATGTATTCCTTATATTGTTTTCTATGTCTTTCCATTCTTTTACTCAAACTTTCACAGGTGCTCCCAATATAGCATTTATTATATCCAACATCTGTTATTCTTGTAAATCTTTCCGTTTTCATACCTATTCATACCTATATTTACCATAAGTTGCCATTTCTTTAAAACAATTTATCAAGTCAAACGACGGTGTCCTCACGTTGGACTTCAACCCAGAACCCAATGACCTAAAAACTGAACGAGAGCCCAAAAACTACTTAAAGAAGTGATGTTTTATATATTAAGGAGAATATGGGAGAGGGTGTAAGGTTTAAAAATGAACATTTATCTCAACACTTAATCCACCAACAATCCAATCATCCGCAACATCCTCAACAAACAATTCACACTGAAAAACTACTTAAAGAAACAGACGATTATAATTTATAATAATATAGACATAGATTATACTATAATGGACACTTCACAGCAGATTGTTTTAGATTATCTTTAGTCATCCGAAAAGGGTGAGATATTGAAACGGAATGGAGAAGAACTCAAGAAACTCAAGATTGGAGACAAGACCTACAACTTTGAAAGGGGGAAACCCATTTCAAAGAGATTGATAACAAAATTCAACAAGATTAGGCAGACAATGGACTACAAAAAGTATGAACTGAAAGAGAAGAGAGGCATTAGTTGGGTCAATCTGGACAAGAACAAAGCACTCACAGGCATTCAAATGAGATACAAAGCAACCACCACCAACGAACAATCTGCTTTCAAAGGTTATGTCAATTCGTATGCCATCACTAACATCAGGGTTAGGGGCATAAAAGCACTACAGTATCTCAAATACCAAGATTTGAGGTTAAAAGAGTATTTGAGGAAACATAATGGAATGAAGGTTATGCTACAGGTCTTCGCCACTTTGAAGAGTAAAAAGACTAATGAAGATGTAAGACAAGTCATCAAGAGTAGAAGATACAACATCACCAACGAGGGTGAAATACCCAATGTTCTTAATCAGATGGCAAGTGATGTAGAGCACCAAGCGGAGGTGATGGAAGTGTCGGAGAGTGGATTAGTCATGAGTCATAACCCAGATTGATAAACTAAAATTCAATTATGACAAATACAATCCAACTCGTGGGGGTAAGTTCATTCCATTACCTAAATGGGTTTCAAACAAAAAAGCCTGTATCAACATCAAAAATCAAGATGAAAAGTGCTTCAAGTATTCCGTTCAATGTGGTATATGTAAGGTTTATGAAAAAGACCACCCCGAAAGGGTGTCTCACTACAAAAGTCTCAATGATGAACTGAACTGGGATAATGTGAATTTTCCTTCGTCAGATGTTGATATAGATACATTTGAAGAAAACAACGGAGGAAAAATAGCGGTCAATGTTTATTTTCTTGACCCCGAAGAAGGGAAACAGTCCATCCTACTTTACAGACAGACCAAGGTTCAAAGAGCAACTCATCAAATCAGTCTTCTAAAACTGGAGGATGGGGATGATTACCATTATGTATTCATCAAAGATTATGACAAGTTGATAGGATGTCAAACCAACAAACACAAAGCAAAAGTTTATCATTGTTTTCACTGCCGACACGGTTTTCAATCACAAGAACTTTTAGATGAACATAATGAAAAGGGATGTATGGCAGTTGAAGGGCAACAGGTACAAATGCCTAATGAAGATGACATTATGGTTTTCAAAAATCACTACAAAAAGTTGAAAGCACCATTCGTCATCTATGCTGACTTTGAATGTCTAACCACAAGAACGGGGACAGTTTCCACCAAAGAAGTTAAGACTGATAAATACCAACATCACCGACCCTGCAGTTTTATGATAAATGTTGTCAATAGCATAGATGGTTCATCAAAGCCTTTCCTTTACAGAGGGGAGGATTGTATGGATGTGCTGATTCAAAAGATTATTGAAATTAAAGATGAAGTTATGGAGAAGATGAAGGAAAACAAGGAAATCATCTTTAATGCCAACAACAGGAGGGACTTTAATACTGCCACGAAGTGTTTTATTTGCGGTAAAAACTTCCAACAAGGGGACAGAAAGGTTAGAGACCATTGCCACTTTACAGGGAGATATAGGGGGTGTGCTCACGATGATTGTAATTTACAGTTTGCTATGCGTTATTATAAAATTCCAGTTTTCCTTCATAATCTCAAAAACTACGATAGTCATTTAATCATTGAGAGGGCAAATGAACTATCAGAAAGGGGTAAGATAGACGTAATAGCCCAAAATAGTGAGAAGTTCATAACATTCGCGTTCAAAAATCTTTGTTTCAAAGACAGTTTTTCGTTCTTATCATCTTCATTGGACAAGTTGGTCAAGTTGGGGTCTCATTGATTGAACCGAAGCCCGTTTCCAGATTGTAATAGACATTGCTTATGATGTCATCTCTTGATAGTCTCCTTGCCATATATTATAATATTAGATTTTTAAAAATACCAACAGTAAAAAAATACTTAAAGAAAAAATACCTATATATAGTAAGACTAAATAAGACGACTAAATTTTACTGTGGATGTCGTATTATGACAGATGTTATAACCCTGAACGGAAGAAACCAACCTAATTGGAACTACTTGCTCAAAACCTTTGTGAATGTGTGTGGCAAGTGCTACAGGAAGCAAATAAAATTCCAATATATGGAAAGCAAACTTATGGAAATGGAAAAGCAACGAATGGAAATGTTTATGGAAAATGAGGATGAAGAACACGACACATACTTTGACCTGACAGAGTTGAAGGAACATCTCAAAACCCTCCCACCCAATGAAAGACACAAAGTGAAGGATTTTGAGAGGTTAAGAAACCTCGCCAATGGACAAGACCCCAATGAAGGAATGAGTGAAATTGATATGGTTATAAAGGAACTGGAAGAGGAGGAAAGGGAAAACAAAAACCAACCCGAACCCGAAAACTGAACGAGCCCCCAAAAACTACTTAAAGAAAAAATGACTATATATAGTAAGAGGATGCTATGTACTTATAAAAACTGCGGATGTTGTAAGAAAGAAATGACTGACATTAAGGTTTTATTGAACAACATTTTTCCGGCTGGAATTTGTGATGAGATATGTAATTACAACCTTCACTGTTCTAAATGTAAGGACTTGAATGATAAGGAACGCAGATACATAAATTTCAATTATCATTTTGACTACTTTAATGATAAAGAACTAACAAGAGTTGAAAAGCAAATATATTTCTTTAAAACAAGGATGGAGAAATCACCTATCTATTTGTCTAATACTAATCGGACAAACACTCGGCAAATGAAAAGAGAAATTGATGTTTTAATGGATACATCCAAACTCAAGCAAGAATTCAAACACAACAAACTGTTCTTAATGGCGATTAAGTCTTTTGTAAAAAGGGAGTGGAAAACTACCTATCACTTCCTTAAACACTTTCACGACCTTACATATATGAAGTATTGTAAGAACAAACGGGAGTGGTGGTTTCCTCAAAATGATTGGACTTATACATTTAGAAACAGGGAGTTTCAGGTAAAAGACATTTTGGAAATCTTCTTGCGTGAATACCTTGAAGAACTGTTCAAGGGTTATGAGAAATACTGTAATCTAACGGAAATACAAGAGCACCTACAAAAAGTGATAAATACTTAAAGATAAAATAACTATATATAGTAAGAGAAAATGAGTAGAGCAAAAATTGAGGTTATAGATACAGGGAATATTGGTATATATGCTGACTTTGGTAGTGAAAGTGAAGATGAACACGAATGTGATAGACAAGCAATAGAAAAAGAAGATGAAGAGGTTAGAGACTTTGTAAGATGTCATCCTATGCCTTCACCAGATGATGAGGAAGGAGACAAATTTTGGAAGAAAGTAATTAACAGATTGAAAAACGACCAAGGAATAAATGCTATGATAATATATTCGTTTGTAAATTTTTACATTGTGAAAAAGATGTATGAAAACCTCACTGATAAAAAGGTCATCGTTGATTGTGGTAAGGAACTTAACCGTGATGGAAAATGGGATGCTATGGCAACAAATCAAACTCTATTAGCATTAGCAATAGATGAACTGAATGATACAGACAAACCTATCACAAGTCAAGTCAGGATAATTGAACACTGGTGGGATGGAATAGGAAATTGGAAAGCATAAATGAACAAGACATCAAAATTACTTAAAGAAAAACTACCTATATATATATTAAGTGAAAAATGCCAATGATTGGAGTTAGTGAAGAAGAGGAACTGAAAAGAGATAGAGAAAGATTAACGAATTTCATAAAAGAAAATCCTTATCCTGATTATAAATTTATAGAATATGACCTACTACTTAAGCAAGAACAATCTTTAGAGCAATACGCAGAGTATGGAGAGATAAACCACGACCTTATGAAAGAAATTTATGAGAACATATTTGATAAAGATTTAATCAAACAACACGGTGAGAGGATACACCACAGAGGAGGAAAGACAGCATTACAGCAAAACTATTACACACTATTGTCAGTGTTGGGATACTTGATTGACCAACGAGGACTTGATAGAGACACAATTATTTTAGTGTTCTACAACATCAAAACGATTGTTTCTCAATGTTGGGATGGCATAGGTAGTGGTGATGAAAAGTGGAGACACTAAACCTAACGATTAGTTCATAATATCTTAATAAAATATATTATGAAGTAATCCACCCTAAAAACCCCTTAAAGACATAACCCCTTAAAATTGTAGAGGTATAATGACTGACAAAAAGCAGTGTTCTAAATGTAAAGTCTTTCAACCGTTAGACTACTACAAAAATGAATGTAAGCAGTGTAATAAATGTTTAGAAAACAAACGCAGATACAGGGAACAGCACAAAGAAACTTTAAAACAATATGCTCAACAATACTACGAAAGGAAAAAGGAAGAATTCAGTGATAAAAAGAAAGAAACGTTGGAATGTCCAATTTGTAAATGTGAAGTAAGAAAATGTACAATGAAACGACACGAAGAAAGCATCAAGCATCAAATGAACATTAATGGACACTATCTCATACAGTAAAAACCACAACAACCTCAACATACCCTACCCTCATCCAAACCAAACATTAATCAAACAACTCCGACTAGCCACATTTAGCAAAATTAACAGAAAGAAACAGTCAAACATTTAGATTTACAACATTTTTAACAAAAACATAACAGCCTCCCAGCTCTGCCAGGAACTTGGTCGCCGAAATCTGCATCCCCCTTGGGGAGTTTGGAGGCGCTCGTCAAGTGACAGCGCCAGTGGATGATGTTTTTTTTGGGAAAAGATCAACAAGCAAAAACTTCGAAATCCCACTTGAACTTCTAAACTCCAAGAAATTCCGAAGTTCTAGTCTAAACTCAACAAAGCCAATTTGAAGGGTCAAGTTGGGTAAATTGGGTGAATATTTGCTCCAGGCTCCAGTTGGAAGCAGATGTACCTCTCCAGCCCTGCCAAGTTTCTGGCCCATGGCAGAGGTTCAGATCCTAGATCCCAGAACGAAGCCCGCGTGGATCACCGGAAAAGCAGCACGCGTTGCGTCCGTTGCGTCCGTTGAGTGCTGAGGCTGGTACTGGAGGTCCACCCTTTTTCGCAGAGGATGAGAGAGGAGGACCCTGGAAACCGCGGATTTTGGGGAAACCATGGCCATGGAGATTTCGGGAACTCTGCATTTTTGGGTGGAAATGGGACATGGTAAGACTGGTACAACATGGTACAACTCTTAACGCCTTAAAAATGTGATCTGCAGTGATGGTCAAGAGGATCTCGAATCTGTCAGGTCGTACCGGAGCCATGACCCGGACAGGAAGTGGAAGTAACGACGTGGATGGAGAGACAAGCTCAGCGCCAGGATCGCCAGGCAAGTTGTATGGGGCATGGCTCATCATGGCTCCAATTTTGGAGCCAGAAAATGGGTTGATAATTGATGTTTCTTTTGCTATTGGTAAATCGAACCATCCAAGTTCATGCAACATGAAGCCACCCTAGCTAAGTTGACGAACATAACTTGGCGAACTAGGGCTTGGGATATAATATAACCATTATACTATAGTTCTCTATAGTTGATGGTGGTTATAAACTGAGTTATACCTAGAGAAGCCCCACCTTGTACCCAGCAATAACGCTCCAGGCAGCCAGCTTCCACAGCTTGGCAGGTGTGGGTGATCTTACTGGGAAGGATGAAGCCTAGAAGAAGAGCAATATTTACTGTATACCTATAGTTTTTGCATTGTAGAAGTAATGTATATATATATATATATAATTATTCTTTCTTGTTTTCTTGCTTCTTGCCCTTGCTGCTTGTAATGACTTCTCTGACCTGTCTTCCAGCCGCTTGTTGCTTCCTGGCTTCTTGTTTCTTGCTTCTTGCCGCTTGTCCTGCTCTTGGAACCGCGCAAACCTGAATTAGGTTGGTAAAACTTGTCAATTCCGTGACGAAGTTTAGTCGCGGAATTGACAAGTTTCATTAGGGTCATCATCATCATCATCATCATCATCATCATCATAACACATATGTAAGTTCAACTATATAAACGATATAAATATATATTGAAAAAATGATGAATATATATATATATCTGAAGAATTCTGTAAATATATTCAAATATATATATATATATATTGTCCCAGTCCTCGTGAGCGTAGCATCAACTGCTTCTGCAAGTTCACATGAACGTTAACATGAACGTTAACATCCCACCCCATCCCCCCCCACCCCGCGTGTGCGTAGCATCAACTGCTTCTGCAAGTTCACATGAACGTTAACATCCCTCCCCATCCCCCCCCACCCCGCGTGTGCGTAGCATCAACTGCTTCTGCAAGTTCACATGAACGTTAACATCCCACCCCATCCCCCCCCACACCGCGTGTGCGTAGCATCAACTGCTTCTGCAAGTTCACATGAACGTTAATTCACATGAACGTTAACATCCCACGTTAATTCACATGAACGTGAACATCCCACCCCACCCCCCCACCCCATGTCGTGTGGTTCCAGGAGCAGGGACGAGCCTATATATAACTATATAATATTTGTACATATATATATATGTACATATACGCATATATATATATACACATTTATTTACGTATATGCATTATACACATATATTTATATGGATATGGTTGTATACATACATATATATATATATATACATGATTTGTACAAGATATAACTGTATTGATCGATTTATCCCGTAAAACCGTCTATGCAATGATATTTCCATTCCAATATAGTTCGTGCCAACCTCTGTCACAAAAAGGTGTCATGCGCCAGGCAAAGCCCACCACTGCCCATGGCGTTGGTGGAGGCTCCTGGCTTCCAGGCACGAAACAAGCAGGCGCGAAAGCTGCGCCACAGGCTGCCAAGTTAGGTAATTATGGTGCAAAATCAGTGGAACAGCCGAAAATTCCCTGCCAAAATGGATGATTATGATGGTTTACGAGAAAAATTCAGTAATTAGAGAACATGGGCTAAATTTACCGATTGAGTCAGCATCGCGAATGTAGGCATCCGAGCATAGCGTCTGTGCCTCCCCGAGCAACAGTCTGAAGCTCAACATGCGGAGAAACTGCGCTGGGGTGCTTCGAAGGAACACCGACATAATCTATACCGGAAACCATCCAAATATTGGGTTTTCCTGAAAAAAAATCACTAACCCAATTCTGGAATGAGTGACTGTTGGAGGGGCCAGACTTCCATCGCGAATGAACTTTGAGGCTTGTTGCCCTCTCCACGATCGCCACAGCTGGACAAGCGGTCGCCTGTTTCCAACATGTTGGAGTGCTCAGTTCTTCTCCTGTCAAACTACTTCCTAGAATGAACCACCATTCAATGTACAAATGGAAGCTTGTGTTCCTTACCCATTCGCCACATTTTATTTAGGCACAACTTTGCTACCATGGTCGAACATGGCAAAGCATGGTTTTTGAACAGATCTGCAAGAGCCATGCAGGTCTGACGAATCTGGCCTGCGCCCTCCATCGATGATTTCACAGTTGGGGATCCATGCCGATGGTGACTGTGGCTTTCGGTTGGTCAAAATGGTCAGAGATCAGTTGTTGGGATTTTGATGTACATTTCCAACTCAACTTTTCAGCTTGTGGATATGATATGATAGCTGATATAGCTGCCTCAGCTTCTGTGGTCGCGCGAAATGGGGAGCGGGCTCAAATTTCGGGAAGCCAATATGAATGTTTGGCCACAATTCAAACTATTTGAGTGGATTTTACCCACCAGACAGAACCAACATTTCTTCCCCCCAAAGTTGATGTTTGATTAACAATAACTACCAATGTTTTATTTTTTGTTATCAATATTTATTTTGCTCTGCTCATCACTGTTATGATTATCATCACTGTTATAATAAGTGATACTATAATCATTCTTATATTGATAACACCAACTTAGATTATCATGGTTAATTAATCTATTATGATCACATCTAACATCATCTAACATCATCTAACATCATCTAACATCATCTACCCTCTGGTTATTTAACAGAGCCATGGAAAATCCCTTATAAATGGAGATTTAATGGGAAAATCATCTATTTCTATGGGCCATTTTCCATGGCTATGTTAAATAACCAGAGGAAAACTATTCGGTTTTCATCAGATTTTTCTATGGATCTAACCGCACGTTCCAACGGATCGCCAGCAGCGGCTTGCACGCAGGATCTTGGTGGAGCCACCGGAGCCCCCCAGCCTGCCAAGCACGCCTCGGGTGCAGAGCTTCGGCGGCGAACGCATAGCGAAGAGAAAAGGGAGATCACCATGGTGGTTTCATGATAAATGATAGGTTGATGGGTGAATGATGGTAAAATATGGTGGTAAACTATGGTAAATTGGGTGAATGATGGGTGAGTGGTGGTAAAATATGGTAAATTGGGTGATGGGTGAGTGGTGGTAAAATGAATGATGGGTGAAATGATGGGTAAAATGATGGGTAAATGATGAAATTCAGACATTTTCAGAACCATGAAAATCAATGAAACCGTTTTCCTGGATGTTCCTGGATGTAAACTCTCGAAGCATAAAACCGGGATGCAAGGATTGACAGATATTAATTCATAATTAGCAACATTTTGATGCTTGTCTCCGTGACGTAGGCAGGTTTGTCGCGCTGTTGGGGAGAATATTTGAAAATGAAGATGTTTGTTCAACATAGAAGCAGATCACAGTTGCAAGGAAGACCGGTGACTGCGAGCTGTTTGATTGGACTGCAACATCTAGGTGTGTTGCGAATGAAAGGGCTCTCTCAACGTTGTACAAGGGACCACTCTTCGGGAATTCATTAACATATAGAACATGACCCTGTCCATTTTGAGGGTGTACTGTATTGTAATAGGGATATTTTGGTTAGATATCGAAAATATCTGGATTACCTTTCATGCACCTGCAAAAACTCAGGACGCGACAAGTGGTGACGATGTGTCTTGTCCAGACTTGTCACAGGCAGATGCCGCAAGTGGTGCATCCAAGTTGGCTGAAATTCCAACCAAATCATACTACTCAGCAAACTTTGCTATGTGGTAAACATGGTAAACCCAGTAATATACTTCCAACATCTTCCAACTTTGGATGGTTTCAATCATTTCAATCCCCGCGGTTTCCGGTGTCACATCGCTGGGAATGGCGCTTTCACACATGGGGCGGTCGTCACGTATCGTCCCGAGGCCCTCCAATCCTGGCGTGGTTTTCCGCGGTGCAGGCGAGGACAGACCAAGGTTTCTGGCGGAAAGTCCCAAAATTTGTTGGAAAAATAGCGCAAAATCAGGGAGTCCTTGATGGTGAGTCCTCAGAAAAGTCCTCAGAAATTGGCATGACTTTGGGGTCACGTATGGTCACGTCAAGAATCCTGAAACAGATGACATGGCTGTCTTCCTTGCCATTTCATGCTGTTTTTGTGTTTGCGGGTGGGAAATCAACCGATTTCTTTGCGTGCCAGTGCCAAGCGCCGTTGGCAGTTGTGGTCCCAGATGTAGGGTTTGGACATGTTTGGACACATCAAGAGACACCTTACTGCACCTTTTCAATCAATTTCAATCTTTAAGTTGGGAGTGAAAAATGGCAAGACTCCCGGAAGACATGTCCAAGCGGGCTGGCAGAAGACTTTTGACTGGGCATGGCTCGTTAAAATTGGAGTGAAACAGCTCTTAAAGGATGACACAGTGCATGTTGCATTCATGGGAGCCAAGGTTGCCGTATGTTTCGACCTTCAGTTCTTTACAACGTCCCAGCGCCACCTGTGAGATACTCAAAATACTGTGGAGTTGAAGCCAGTAAATCTTCGATGCAACTTTCAATCATGCAGGTTCAGATACCAAATCCTCCTAGATATCATACCATATTCCATCATATTCCTACAGATATCTCTAAGGGCATCCCGTACCCCAAATAATCAAACACAAATGCACATCGTTTCCCCATCATTTGACATACCATATCCCTAAGAGTGCAACATTAGTAAGTTAAAAGCAACCTACAGCAATGGTACCCATTTGTCCCGCTGCGCCGCCACACCAGTTTATCGGTTTATATATGTTTATATATTCTAATCGATAATCTTCCCGTTAAATATCCCAATCGAGCAGCATTTCACCCTCTGGTTGGTTGATGATTGGTTCAGGGCTTTTACTATCCATCACATATGCATCTGCATATATATATATATATATATATACATATATATATATAAAGTTCTATTAAGTTCTATTATATATATATATATATATATATGTAGATGTGTATATATAGCCTCGTCCCCGCTTCTGGAACTGCGGACCACCTGAATTAGGTTGGGAAAACTTGTCCATTCCGGGACGAAATTTCGTCCCGGAATTTACAAGTTTCATTTGGGTCATTTTCATCATCATCATCATCCTCATCATCATCATCATCAACATCATCATCATCATCATCATCACATCATCAGCATCATCATCATCATCATCATCATCATCATCAGCATCACATCATCATCATCATCATCATCAGCATCATCAGCATCATCATCATCATCATCATCATCATCATCATAATCATCAGCATCATCATCATCATCATCATCATCATCATCATAATCATCAGCATCATCATCATCATCATCATCATCATCATCATCATCATCATCATCATCATCCTCGTCCCCGCTTCTGGAACCGCGCAAACCTGAATTAGGTTGGTAAAACTTGTCCCGTTCACATGAACGTTAACATCCCACCCCACCCCCCACCCCACCCCGCGTGTGCGTAGCATCAACTGCTGCCGCAAGTTCACATGAACGTTAACATCCCACCCCACCCCCCCCACCCCGCGTGTGCGTAGCATCGCTGCCGCAAGTTCACATGAACGTTAACATCCCACCCCACCCCACCCCACCCCCCACCCCGCGTGTGCGTAACTGCTGCCGCAGTTCCAGAAGCCAGGACAAGCCTATATATACATATATGTGTATATATATATATATATACACACATATTGGGGATTATCATCAGCCATGAACTGGGAATCCCGTTCTGAGGCGCGCCTCGTCGCCACACAACCGCTGCCAGCGCCGGCGCCGGCGCTGGGTGTCCCTGTGACACCGGTGACACCGGTGACACCGGTGACAGCGGCAGTGCCATGCTCTCGGTGGAACAGAACGGTGCCATGCTGAAAAGTTGATTCATATATGGTACCCTCTGGTAAACTAACATAACTATGGAAAATCACCATTTTTTATGGGAAAACTCACTATAAATGGCAATTTTCAATAGCTACGTTAAATTACCAGAGGGTAGATACCTCCAATTTAGGTTATTTAGGTTCCTGAAATGGCCATTGAATTAATGGAATATGAGTGACAAGTTGATTTAAGGGCTACGCCAACTTTCAAGATGAATGGTGAGAGCCCAACATATCAATGGGATGTAGATGTCCCAAAAAGATAGACATGTGTTTCTAGGATGTGAAATGGATGATGTTCCCCCATCATTTGCAAGTTTTCGACTTGTCTATCCATTTGGGGGTTTCTATATTTGCCATGGTCAAGTGACGTGGATGGTCATCCCTGAATAAAAAAAAGGGTTGATATACCCATCATATGGAATCCCAATCCCAAACGATGGTGGGATGACTATATACCCCATCTACAAAGTTTTGACCATGGACAATCTGGGGATCAAGACAATATTTTTTTGTTCAAAAGTGACCACATCCGGGCTTTTGACTTGTTTTTTTGGACCTTAAACTTTGACCCACACCCACATCTGATAGATCAAATAACGACCTCACTGCGGATCTCACAGTGTCACAGGAATGATGCTTGGTCAGGGGTAACTATCCCAAAACAGCTTGATTTCAGATTTGTGATTTACTATAATTTACCCATAATGATGATGATACCACTTGATCATGATGATAGCGATCATAGTGATAGTGATGGCAATCATAAACATCATCATCATCATCATCATCATCAACAACAACAACGACGACAACGACGACAACGACGACAACAACAACAACAACAACAACAACAACAACAACAACAACATCAACATCAACATCAACATCAACATCATAATCATAATCATAATCAACAACAACAACAACAACAACAACACCAACACCACCACCACCAACAACAACAACAACAACAACATACAACATACAACATACAACATACAACATACAACATACAACATACAACATACAACATAGAACATAGAACATAGAACATAGAACATAGAACATAGAACATAGAACATAGAACATAGAACATAGAACATAGAACATAGAACATAGAACATAGAACATAGAACATAGAACATAGAACATAGAACATAGAACATAGAACATACAGCAACAACAACAACAACAACATACAACATACAACATACAACATACAACATACACCATACAACATACAACATACAACATACAACTACAACAACAACAACAACAACATACAACATACAACATACAACATACAACATACAACATACAGCAACAACAACAACAACAACAACAACAACAACAACATACAACATACAACATACAACATACAACCTACAACATACAACATACAACATACAGCAACAAGAACAAGAACAAGAACAACAACAACAACAACAACAACAACAACAACAACAACATACAACATACAACATACAACATACAACATACAACATACAACATACACCATACACCATACAACATACAACATACAACTACAACAACAACAACATACAACATACAACATACAACATACAACATACAACATACAACATACAACATACAACATACAACATACAACATACAGCATACGGCAACAACAACAACAACAACAACAACAACAACAACAACATACACCATACACCATACACCATACAACAGACAACATACAACATGCAACATGCAACATACAGCAACAACAACAACAACAACAACAACAACAACAACATACAACATACAACATACAACATACAACATACAACATAGAACATAGAACATAGAACATAGAACATAGAACATACAACATACAACATACAGCAACAACAACAACAACAACAACAACAACAACAACAACAACAACAACATACAACATACAACATACAACATACAACATACAGCATACAGCATACGGCAACAACAACAACAACAACAACAACAACAACATACACCATACAACATACAACATACAACATACAACATACAACATGCAACATGCAACATACAGCAACAACAACAACAACAACAACAACAACAATATACAACATACAACATACAACATACAACATAGAACATAGAACATAGAACATAGAACATACAACATACAACATACAGCAACAACAACAACAACAACAGCAATTTCAATTTGCAGACTGTTCTTCCAGAAATCAGAGGCCTCAAGCTCCAGCGACTGAAGACCTCATGAGAGCTTGCGAGCAATCGTCGCAGCTGGCTTGTTGGAAACACCAGGGGATGGATGAAACATATGTGGGTGGACTGGGTGGGCTTTTGGGACATCAAGCCATCTATTTTTGGGCGTTCATAGTTGCAAACCATGCTGACAGGGTCGATCAAGGGGATTGATCCATGGCCAAATCGTCACAGGATCCGTTTGCATGGCGATCTGCCTCTTGGATGGAACTCATGGAAATTTGGATCTTTCCAGCACTCTTTTAGCACTTTTGCGTACTTTTGAGTCATCCCAAAGTGCATTTTAGGATCTCCCCAAATCCAACTTGTCGATGGCAGGCTTGCGGAGGCTGAAAGATCCAACGATTGGAGGACCGATAGAGAGATTGATATTCAGACTCACAAGCGACAAGGCAAACCCGCTAAAGATCTTGCAACCAATTGGTATTGACCCAAAAAAGATTGTCAGATTTTTTCAGTCTTAGTCTTAGTCCATTTTGGTGGGTTGATAGTTTTGACCCATACCCAAATGGAGGTCTCCTAAAATGGGGGTACCCCAAAACCAGTGGTTTCAATACTAAAAGGGTCCAATTTATTCCAATTTCATTTGGATGATTTGGGGTACTGTACCACCATTTCAGGAAATCCCCAAATGGTTGCCATGGGCTGAACAGGAAGCAAGAGCTGGCGGTGACGCTGCGCCATTTAAGGCAGGGATTCTTCGGACATGTCGCAGGCTTGAAATCGATTGTTGCAGAATCTTGGAGGAGACACACATCGTAGATATAATATCATTATATATCATTATATACTGTATCATTATATATCATTATATATCATTGCATATCATTGCATATCATTATATATCATTATATATCATTATATATCATTATATATCATTATATATCATTATATATCAGTATATATCAGTATATATCATTATATATCATTATATATAATTATATATCATCATGTTATTATATATCATTATATATATATATCATATATCATCTTATATCATTATATATCATTATATATCATCATATTATTATATATCATTATATATCATTATATATCATTATATATCATTATATATCATTATATATCATTATATATCATTATATATCATTATATATCATTATATATCATTTTATATCATTATATATCATTATATATCATTATATATCATTATATATCAGTATATATCATTTTGTATCATTATATATAATTATATATAATTATATATAATTATATATAATTATATATAATTATATATCATCATGTTATTATATATCATTATATGTATATATATATATATCATATATCATCTTATTTCATTATATATCATTATATATCATCATTTTATTATATATCATTATACATCATAATATATCATTATATATCATTACATATTATTATATTTCATTACATATCATTACCTATCATTACATATCATTATATATCATTATATATAATTATATATCATCATATTATTATATATCATTATATATTATTATATATCATTATATATCGTCATATACCATTATATATTAGGATATATTATTATATATGATTTTATATCATTATATATAATTATATATCATCATGTTATTATATATCATTATATATCATTATATATTATTATATATCATTATATATCATTATATATCATTATATATCATTATATATCATTATATATCATTAAATATCATTATATATAATTATATATCATTATATATCATTATATATCATTATATATCATTATATATCATTAAATATCATTATATATCATTATATATCAGTATATATCAATATATATATATACTATTTGATATTTTCACTTGGATTTATATCCATGTATTCAATGTTCTTCATACTTATTCAGGTCAGGCTTCAAGATACTTAGCTGGGATGTGGTGCAGCTTGCTAGGTCCCAACTTCTGGACCTGAACGTCCCAGACTCAAAGTGTAGATCCAAAGTGCTACATATCTGTACTTGGTGGGATGTGGTGATTCACGGTGAAAGTTTGGTACCGGTACGAAAAAAACAAGCCAAAAAACGGATGAGATCCATTTGCAGCAAACGCGTCTCAAACCCATGGCGCTGTCAGCGGTAGCGTCTGTGCGAGCTGCGCCTTCGGCTCACAGGCAGGGCCAGTGAATCTGAGGATGAGCTAAGAACAATATGGGAGTGAACCAACAGCAACGATGGCGATCTAACTGATCTAACCATCAAATGCATGGTAGTGAGTTTAGTGATGAGTATTCGACATGTTCCAAGAACGGATGACGTTTAAATGAGACATTTCACCGCCCTGTCGATCTGAAGGTTTTTTGTGGGATTGAAATCTCTGATTTCGCCAAAGAATCGTGCGGGGGGTTAGTTCACATCCATAGAAGATATGAACTCGTGGGTACTGATCGAGCCTTGATCCATAGCCACTTCCATTGTCAGCTCCAGCTGATGTTTCTGACTAGGCCACACGCATCGCTTCGACCGTCAACTCCTAGCAGAAAGTCGTCCTCGCATGGCCAAACCATTTCAGGTGTCGGCTGGTTGCAAACTGAGAGAAGGAACTGGTTTAATCGGAGACTTTCAATGCGGAAATCAGGATAAATCAGGTTTAATCGGAGACTTTCAAGCCATTTCAGGTTCCATGTCCGTTTTTCATTTTTGGGTGTCAGCTGTGAACGGTACAGTAAACATGGAGAGTTGATTGGAGGTCACATTTAAAGATCGGAACAGCTTCGGATTTCTCAGGGGATCCACGGCAAAAAAACAGCACTGAAATTACTTACCCTCTGGTTATGACTAACATAGCCATGGTATAGATGGCCCATTTAGATGGTTTACCTATTAAAAATGGGTGCATTTTCCATGGCTATGTTAAATAATAACCAGATGGTAGAAGCCGTTCATGGGTTATTCAAGACTCCAGGACCAGGACAGATCAGATCGGTGAAGCATGTCTCCTCCCGAATTGTCCGTACTCGCATGACTTGTTGTAACTTTGAAGTGATCGAAGGGCTCTATTTTTTCCTTAGATTTTAAACACCGCTCCAGGATTTTTGATGGTTTTTGTATTGGCCCTGGAGCCGTTTGTCAGTTTCAAAAACGCAATGGCCAGGCATGGCGTTTTTGAGTGGCCTATTTGCTTTCGGACGGCGGTCCCGGCCCAGTTCCACTCAAGTGCGTGCCAAGGCGCTGAGATGGAAGCCGCCAGATCCGCATTTTCACCGATTTCACATGGTTTCAATAATATATCTATCTATATGTATATATATATATATATGTATACTTTATATGTATACATTATAATATTATAATATATATATATAGATATATTACACACACACATATATACATATATATATATATATACATGTATGCAGAGTACATATGGTACAAAAAGGTTTTGAATCCCATGAGATCCCAACACGGTTTTTCACGGCAACGACCAGCTTTTCACAGGGTGGATGGCCTCAAAGCTTTGTCTCTGCGGATGCTGCGCAGACCTTGCGCGAGGTTCGCTGGCCAGAGGAGTGGCCTTACACCGAGGTGCAAAACTTGCTGGTTTCGGATGATGGGAAAAATTACAGGAAAGCCCTATATTTGATGGTAAAAACCATGGTTTCCTGTAATATTTCCCTTAAACCAATCCAGTGAAAAACTTGCTGGTTTCCCTGTGGCATCATTTTTCTTCAAAACCAGCAAAAGTTGGATGCAAAACCATACAGCAAGGAGCAAAACCATAATCCAAATTGATCCAAATTGCCCTTTTGTTGGGGACCCCGGCGGGACCCCCCCCATTTTTGTGGCAACTTCTCAGCCAAGCGAAGGTGGACTTTTCTAGGCAAGACGAGAGCACTGATGCCGGTTTTTATTCGCAGCCACGCATTTGCACCCATGTGGATGACTCTCGGTGCATACAGCTGTTGGATCATGATCCATCTCACGGATCTTGGCCCAAGTTTCTGTTTCTGTTGTAGTCCAACCAACTGGACTGACTTTCAATATGGAAATTTGATGAAATTTGAACGAAATTGATGACGATTGCTTCATTTATGCTACGCCCGTGCACCATACTTGGCATCTAAGGACCATTTCATTGCCACCTTGACCAAACACTACGCTGAGGTGTTCCCAACCTATCCCAATGCCGCTCGGTTTGGCCCTGGCTGAGCCGGTTCTGCGTTGATTTTATTGCCAAGTTGAAAAGGGCGGACACGGTTCAGACAAAATATTCATGACGTTTGGCTTGAAATGGGTGCTTCTGTGCTCCAAACTGAAGATTTGAGTCACTTTCAGTATCTTTCAGTACTACTTACTACACCATCCATTTGTCAAATTGCCACATGTGAAAGACCAAACCTTTGTCATATCAAGCCCTTTGTGCACCCGCATGGCTAAGGCGAGGATTTTGGCCGCTTTGCTGCATGGAAACACATCTGGGCACAACACATGCCATCGCTGCTAGATTGCCCAGGGTCCAGCGACTGCAGACCCATCCCGTGCTACTGCGATTCAGCATAAGGATATTTGTTCAAGCTGGATCAGCCACTATCCAACTGAAAAGACCTGGTCTCATGTCACTTGGAATCATCAGCTGCCTGATGTTTCTTGCAGAATCGCTTTTGGAAGTTTTTGAAGGTTGTCAAAGTATGTCAAAGTTAATGTCTATATTGTATAATTGTATGGTTTTCCTTGTTCTTTTCATGTAAAGTTCGCCATGTGAAGTTTCGCAGTTTTCATCTTCGGTGATCCCAGTTGCAACTCCACACTTGGCAGGTCTCGATTACTGGCATGAACGCATCCTGGCTGCAGCCGCAGACTGCTGAAGTCCCTGGAGCTGAGCAGCTCAGGAATATGAGTTGCAGCAGAACAAACAGGCGGACGACTATTCCGTGCCATGGATGAACTTGACATGGCAAGTTTTGTGCAGATCCAGTTTTTTGATAGCACTTCTCCTTGGCATCGATGCATGATTGATTTTCTGGACATCCCTGCGATGATGGAGGATATTGGAAATAGGATCCATACACTGATTTATAGTAGTTTTCTGTACGTAAATGGCTATTTGGGGAAACCCATTTTCAGGTACGAAATCCATGTGGGATTTTCTTGCGGAATCCCCAAAACTCTGGATCTGGTAGGCATGTCCAGTGAGCAGTGAGTGGGTTATAAGTTATAAGCCTAGTTATAAGATGTTATAAGTACCTAAGGGCAAGTAGGATTGGTTCAGTTGTAATTGGGGTTATAGGGTTATAGTTATAGTTATAGTTACTAATTGGGTTATCCTTACATCAGTTGTAATTGGGTTCCAATCCTAATAATATTGTAATTGGAGTTATAGTTATAACCCACTTATTTCCTGGGGTGTTTCACCACCGAGACTCGGTGTCTTTCCCGATGAGCCAGGTCCGGGACCTGAATGAGAATGATCCCAAGTTGCCTTACGATGATGCGTCCGGCTGCTGAGAAAACTTGGTTTTGGAGGAATCAATCAGCAACCATGAGAGGTTGAAGCATGTTAAACCAGTGTTAAGCCCTTCAGGGAAGATATGAGAGTGATATGAGCATCAAGAACAGGGGATCTAAGCAGGACGAAGAACGAAGTGTTTTCGCAGCTGGAGAGTTCGAATTGATGCCCCAACCTTTGCGAATTGCAGGTCATTTGACATCGTCACCTGTACGGTGTCCTTTGACTATTTGTGCAAGCCTTTGGAGGCTGGGATGTGAACAAAATAAGCTTCCCTGAGAGCTGCGCTTATCTGCTTGGATGATCTTGGATGCCCCATCAACTGTGTTGTTTTGGCCTCCTTTATAGCTAGTTTCCTTCGGTTTTTGTGCCCTCAGGATGCATGGTGATTCCAAATGCCCACCTCGCAGGTGATGAAAGAGGTTGGCCGTGTGCTGAAACCTGGTGGTATGGTGATCCTTTCCACCAGCAATCGATGCTTTCCAACGAAGGCCAGCAGTTTGACGGAGTTTGACGCCGCCATGGCTGCGTTCAGTTGGTGTATTCCACATCCTGTATGAACTCATTGTGGCATTTGTGGCCGTCTAGCCGCCTGGAAGGCTGTGAACATTTGGTTGCAAACTGGAGACCTAGAGCATGCCTCTCGACATCAGCTTCCAGCTGCGGATTGGAGGCCCTGATATTGCCCTGGGATGGACATGGCAGGGGTTGCCGATTTTCCTGAGGTTTTGATTTATGGCAGCTATATGATCCTCTGCAGCATTTGGTGGAAGCAATGACCTGTGATTTATTTGGCCACCGCTGTTTGCGGGAATAGCAAGTCTCTATCAGACTCTATCAATTGAACTGCCTGGGCCGAAGGGGCCCTTTTGCCATTTCAGATATTTCAGCTTATGGCATTGACGAAGTGCTGGAACTTGACCTCGATCCGAATCTAAGGCATTATGCGGGTGCTTTTGAAGCCCCTGAAGCGTTGGACTTGTCTGGGCCATTGTCGCGAATGGGATTTCAAGATCCCGTCTATGTCATCCAAGCTAAGACGCTTGCACTGATCATTTGATGGATCAATATTCCAATATTCCAATATGATCCTTGACCATCACATTGATATATTTGATATGCAATGCTAAAGGGAAACGGCTGCTTTTTGTCCCCAAAAATAAAGGTGGTCAGGTATTTTTTGCCAACCCCATTTTGCTTTGATCCGAGGAAGTCAGGGTGATGCAGAGCCCTTGTTCAAAGAAACAATTGGAGCTGCAATTTTCCTATGGCTCCAGAGGACCTTTGTGCTCCCTCAACACGCGTTGTGCGATGCCGGAACCATGGCATCGTTGAAACCAAACCTGATCAGAGTCCGGCGATTCAAAATCTGCTCTAGCTGCCCTGGGAGTAGTTTCTTCCTTCGAGTAAAGACACCGCACTTGCCTGCACTCTTCCGTGGTATGTGAAGCAATTCTCTTAATTCCTCTCATTTTGCAGTCTTGAGATTAACATACAATCACCATGATCCCCATATGATCCCCATATAATCTCCATATTATCGCCATGAGATCATCCAATAGACAATAGACTTCGACCAAGCTGGAAAAAATACTGGAAAGGCATGGAAAGGCCTTTTAGACGACCTACAGAATGAACTGAAACCGGACACCGGATGATCAACACCCCCCCTGTGTTCACCAGAAGCATATCATAAACCATCAGAAACCATCCCTAGTTGGACTAGTTGGAGGTATTTTAATGTATTTTATAAGTGAGTTCACATGAGTTCACATGAGTTTCACATAGTTTCTTTCATAACTCAAGGAAATAATATGGAATTACAGGGAAATAGAAGCTTTAGGATATTTGCAAAGCAATTGTTTCGGATGGAAACCCAGTTTGAACATGTTTGAACGGGTTTTGAGCAAATTGTATTGAATCAGGTAACTGCAGCCATCCACATGACTCATTTTGTCAAGAATTTGGGTGACAAACTAGTAGATGTTCACAGCGTAGGTCAAAATAAAGTATGCGCAGAAAATAACAGGAGCCATAAAGAAACAAAGGCAGGTACCTAAAGAAATAATCCAAAACCAATACTTACAACAGCTCATTGGACTTGCTCCACAGCAGCAGCTGTTGGTGTTGGGCATGAACATGGACATAATGTATATACACTCTTAAATTCTTCAAGTCTGTTCGCTTTTGTTCGAAAATTTTGTTTAACAATGTTCATGCTTATTTTTCTTGGTCTTTCGTTTTTACATGTATGGTGCTTAGAATTATTTTGACTTTTTTTGCAGACAGAAGCCTTGCCGACTGCCAACGAAAAATCTTTTCTATGAATCTTTAAAAAGGCCCGCCGCAGGCGCCACTTTTGAGCATTTGGATTGTCGCTCAAAGAACATTGCTTCCACCAATTTGAAAGCAATCTAAAAACTAGACACTACAAATATGCATTGGATTTTTAAGGATATTTCATGTATTCATTTGTTTCAATGTTTTCATTTTCATTTTTATATATGACCTTTTTTTTCCCGAAAAGGCAATCTTTGAAATTTCTTGAAAGAGCACAAGCACAGATTTGTATTTTTATTACATTTTTTCATGTTTTCTTTTTTTTTTTCAAATTTTTATTTTATTTATTATTATTTTTTAAATTTATGTTTATTATTTTTTATTTTCATTATTTATTTACTTTTTTCCTTATTTCCGCGCAAATTCATTAAATTCAAGGGCTGGCCTTGAATTTAAGGAATCTCGACTTTTTTCCACGATTATTTGAACATGTTGAAATTCAATGTTTTTTTTTCTAAAAAAAATCGTGGAAAAGCAAAACCCATTAGGATTAAAAAAAAAAAAACATTGAATTTCAATTTTTTTTTTGAAAAATAATCATGGAAAAGAGTCGAACTTCCTTAAATTCAAGGCTAGCCCTTGACTTTTAGGAATTTGCCCGGAAATAAGGAAAACAAATAAATGAAGAATATAATTTACTGTAACATAAATTAAACACCATAAACATATATAAATAAAATAAAATGAAAATTAGAAAACATGAAAAACAACAAGTAAAACAAATAAAAAAAATAAAAGAAACATATCAAAAAAATAAAATATTAATAATAAACAAAAAATCCAACAAACAAATCATAAATAATGAACAATAAAAAACAGAAAACAAATAAATAATAAATCATAACCAATAAAAAAGTAACACAAATAAAAAACACGAACAAAAAAATGTTTTTGTTTAAATGTGTAGCGTCTATTCGTCTATTTTGAAATGGTTTTCAGATTGATGGAATCAATTCTTTTTGGCGACGATCCAAACACTGAAAGTGGCACCTGCGGTGGGCCTTTTTTTAAAGATTTATGGGGTGTATTTTGTTGAGCAGCCGGCGGCGGTTCTTCCTGCAAAAAAAAGAAGCAAAATTATTGAACAGATCAGTAAAGAAATGAAAAAAAAGACGAAATCGGGGCTGTGTCTCAAAATTAGTTTCGCAACCATTTTTCAGCCAAGGATTCCCGCACATTTGATTTGATGCATTTTACGTACTGCATGCACCTTATTTCCGGTGACAGACCTTAAATAAGTTAACAAGTTTCACATGGGTTTCCCGGTTTACTACAAAAATACTCCCCAACGGCCTCCGCAACACGGCTGCAAGGCCAAGCCCACTCCGGTGAATTCATTTGCAACGGCCAACGCGGTGACAACGTCTGCGCGGCATTTGTCGCTTTCACCAGGCGGGGAGTGAAAGGATGGAAGCCCCCGCCCGTTACGCCGCTACGGTATGTGCCACGGAAGAATTTAAGAAGTGATTCAGCAACAACACTCATAAAACATCATAAAACTCTAGTGGCGCACCTGAGTTGATAGCTAACAATAATCTTAATCATTCAATTAGACTCTATGTTCATTGATTAATAATCATTCGCAGCTGAGTCTAGTTGAAACATGTTGAAACTTCACAGGTGATTCCCATTGCATGGCTTTCCCAGCGATGGCATGACCAGGTGCGCAAAACCGAGTTCTTCGAACTGCACCTGAAACCCCCAGACGAGGAGCTGGTTTTCAGTGCCACTGCCATTTCTTAACTTTATGCATACTTATTCTAGATTATGATATATAGTAATATAT